>JALIZH010014516.1:0-155000 GCA_030522465.1 Rhipicephalus appendiculatus
ATGTCGGGAATGGGACCTTCATCCGCGTGCTGAGCAGCGCAGCACTTCCGTTTGCTACAGGCAACAATGATGGTCATGCGTTCATATCCAGGGCAACAACGAAATATGGCAACGTGAAATGACAAGTCACCTCGATGAAAACACCGAATTGCCATATCGGAAACTGCTTATCACCGACAAGTCCGCGATCAACTCGGAAAACGGCACGTACAAATACGCATGTTACGCGGCGCACCTTTCGTGGGCCGCGTTTCTTTACGCTTGCAAGCGTCGGGTTTTTCGCGTTCGATGCCGCCGAAATCAGTGAGTAATGAAAGTTTCGCTTAAAAAAGAACAGCTTGACTGGTTTATTGCCTCCTTCACAGCCACGAAGAAGATGTATGCTTAGGACCACTGCGATCCGTTCGCTCAGCCTGGTTGTGTACTTATAGGACGATTGCATTATATGGGTGTAAATTGCGCCTATCGATTTATGGATGGATGGATAGACGGATCACCGTTCTGGTGGGTGGATGGTTGGATAGGTGGATACATGGGTGGTCCAGCGTGGGGACGATTGGTATTAATGAATATTAATATCATTGAAAGCAATCTCATTGAAAGCAATCCTTCCAACCGCCCCCCATATCCGGACCTCTTACGGACCCTCCGTTGTGGCCCTGAGCAAATTTGACCACTGGCGCTTTACAGAGGAAAGATCGTGGCAGCCTGGCCTCGCATCTCACCGACCCAGAAAAACATACGAGCCAATGTCCAATACTTGACGTCGACTCAACTTAAGTCCCCCGTGCAAGGGTCTGGAATCATCTCGAGTCATGTCTTCTCTCTCTTGATGCCCCATTCCTCTCCCCGCCGTGTAGGTCATCAAACAAGACAAAGTCTAGTTAACCTCTATGTCATTACCCTCGCCACTCTCTCAACCCGCTTTCCTAAGTCCCAGCAAATGCGTATACGTTGTTCTTCCTCCGGAAACGCAGTTTGAATGCAAATGCGGCTCTCTCGTCTTCGCGTGTACATACCCCTCGACAGGAGGTCGCACTGATCTGTCCGTCAAGCGACTGGAACGCAAACACACGTCGCAACCGCCCCCCCCTCCCGACCGCGAAGCACACAAGCCTCTCGATACCACGCACGTCACTTAAACAACGCGGAATTCTCGAGCCGATTGCCACGGCGTCGGCGGCCTTTTGGTCTCGGCGATCGCTCAAAGACCTCGTCTTCTATCGCCCACAATTGCCGTCGCTTTCAGCTTTCTTGTGCGTGTTTGTTTGCGTGTGTGCGTAGTACGCATGCGCGGCGCGAGCTTGCCCTGCAGCCGGTCGACGTCGTGCTTTCCCTCTGAGAAGGAACGCACGTTCGTTCCGTGAGTCAGAGAATAAATATTCCGACGTCCTTGCCGGGAAAGGAGGTCGGGATGAGGACGCGGGAAAATCGAAATAAAACACGATAAAAATGAAAGAGAAAGCCTGGAGGATTGAAGCGACGGCGTGGACACGACGCTGACTGGCGGCGATGCGACGTCGACGTCGGCGCTCGGGTACGACGAAAAGCGCCGCGCCGTCGCGTCAAAGGCGTGAAATCGCCGCCACTCGCATGACCCGACGTTGAAGACGACGACGACGCCGCCTCTATAGCAAATTGCTCGCTTGCTATACAACGGCTGCTTCTGCTGTCACACGCACTGTTCGTCGTCTTTCTCTCGAGAAGTGGAGAATTGCTCACGTCGCAGAAATCACTGCGTCGGCTGTGCGTGGAGGAAGAGAGAGAGAGAGTGAGGAGGCGATTTTTATTCGTGCGTCTCGCTTTTGCGCCGTGTGGAAACGCGCGCGTATGTCTATACGCTCACGGAAATTTTTTTCTCTTTTGTCGCGCGTTTCGCTTTCGCTTTTCGCCGGTGTGAACACATGTGTGAACTGGTGAGGGTATTGACGAAGAGGAGGAGGAGAGGAAGAACGGACAAGAATAATAACCCGCGCGTGATGCGTAGCTCGTCACGGTCGGTGAGAGGGCCGTACCCGCGGATGACGGCTGCAAGCTGTCGCGCGCGAAGAACCGCTATGTCCGAGCAATGGTACACGCCTGTCCTGACGACGCCGGCTGGTCCGGCTGTGGCGATAAATGAACGCGCTCTATCTATCTATCTATCTATCTATCTATCTATCTATCTATCTATCTATCTATCTATCTATCTATCTATCTATCTATCTATCTATCTATCTATCTATCTATCTATCTATCTATCTATCTATCTATCTATCTATCTATCTATCTATCTATCTATCTAACGCGCGTGCGGGTTGTGTGTGTGTGTGTGTGTGTGTGTGTGTGTGTGTGTGTGTGTGTGTGTGTGTGTGTGTGTGTGTGTATGTGTGTGTGTGTGTGTGTGTGTGTGTGTGTGTGAGCGCGCGCGCGCTTTTGTGAAGGACAGCATCGACAAATACGAGAAGAGACCTCGACACGTGATTCCACGGTGTAATTTCTAGCGATGTCAGTGTGCACGCCTGTTTCGTACGCACTTTAGGAAGACAGAAAAACAAAAACAAAACAAAACAACAAAAAAAGCTCTGTCCTCGCGTCGGCTGCGCTGTATAGCGGAGGCATGCGGTCGTGTGGGCGACGCCCTTGCAAAGTCTCGCACGCGTGTTTCAGCCTGCACGACGTATTATTGTTGTCCTTTGGGAATGTGGAGGCGCCTTTGTGGAATGCTGCGCGCGTGTATCAGCCGAGACGTGTAAAACACGTGTGTGTCAGATTGCCTGCCATTTGTCAATGTGGGTGTGTTTTATTTATTTATTTTTCGTAATTTTTTTCCTCTGGGAAAGGGAAGTGGCTGTGGAGGACATTACTCACGTGTGTTTTGCTAGTTCTTAAATGGAGATGATTGTCACACGGTCACAATCGGGAATATTCGCGTGGTCCATCTCTTGCGTGCGTCGGTAGGCCTGTCGTCATAAAATTGAACTGAGCGGAAATTCATAAATTTTATTCGTTCGTATTATTCTTATTATTGTCAGCCCCAATTGGGTGACTTCAAGAGTTAAATAAAAAGAAAACATACATACCCAGCCATAAGTAAATCACTCCCTGTACAAGCGATTTATAAATGTCACAGAACAAAAATTAAGCATTGAGGCAGGCACTTCACACAGAGGCACAGGGCAAGCATAGCAAGAAACTATGCAAAATGCTGGGACACTGCGTCACGCATATATTTTAATAAAGGAGCTGCACCTTCATGTGAAACGATATCCTGTCCTGGCACCTACTAAAACCCTACCAAAACGGCAGAGGGCAGCATAGTAATATTAGTAATATGAAAGGCGCGGAATTGCCTGTCATACGCTGCATTGTGCGTGTGTTGTGAAAATTGTTCACTAATAATTTTCTTTCTTTCTTTTTGTCCCCATATTCCTCTCGTGGCAAATATATGGGCGTTGGCAGGATTTTTCCTCGGGGCGCGGAGGGGGGGGGGGGGGGGGTGCCCCTTTTGCACCCCCTGCTGACGCTCATGGTAGAAGAGAGAGAGAGATAGCTCTTTATTGAAAGGCAGAGAATTTAGCCGGCGTGTGTAAATCGCTGAATTGCTACTCTGCGTGGGGAAGGGGATTGGGGACTGAAAGACACAAAGAGAGAGAGAGATAGAAAAAAAAAGTTAAAATAGAATAAAAAAAAAAAGGTAAAAACACAAACTGAGTTTTTTGTCTCTTGGGCGGGGACGTGTGCTGAGAGTGACTTATTACGTGCTTTCAAGGCGCCATTAAAGTTTGTCGAGCTGACCGATGCTCTCTAAATATCTGAATAATAGTTTCATAGCATGCCTCTGTTGCGTGGCGCAGGGTAAAGGGCCCAAGACGCAGTCAATTGAGAAAGGTCTTCGGGTCAGCATATTCATTTCCGAAGAAAACAAGAGGCTCTGGAACCTTTCGACACATCATTATGATTTCCTCTACTCTGTCGACCCACATCTAAGAACAACACTCCCATGCAGAATTCCTCGACATCTGGAAACTTTGTACCATCGTCTTCGACTGAACAGTGCTTATGGAAACAGCTTACGGTACCGCTTTGGTCAAACCGAAAGTCCATACTGCAATAACTGTGGCTCCATAGAAACTGTCGAACATATTTTATTTGAGTGCCGGGCGTATGCCGATGAGCGTGCGCTCTATGAACATTCCATGCATATGCTCATGGTAGAAAACTGAACATAGTCTAGGTAACCTCCCTGCCTTTCCTGTACATCCTCGTTTCTTTTTTCTTACGGAAGGAGGTTCGAGCCGATGATGAAGCTGGATTAGCAAAGGCCATCTGCCCAATGGCAAGAAAGCTCTTACAAATTGAAAGCGTTGTGAATTCGACTCCCGGTCGACATCGCTCCCATTATGAAAGAACGAATAATGAAAAAAAAAAAATAAAATAAAGCTCAGCCGGATCCGGTAGGTGCAGTACCGGAACGACCCCTTCGATAGCCACCCGCTTGGCAACCCACTCGAATATCGAACTCCTTGTTACGAACGAAGCACGTCACATGCGGGTAGGAAAGCCTGCCGATTTAGCGCTCCGGTGAACACTTGCCGAGAATGAATGTAGGACGCACCCGATTCGCACGCCACGAGATCATCTGTCTTAGGTCCTGAGAGGTGAAAGAAAGAAAGAAAGAAAGAAAGAAAGAAAGAAAGAAAGAAAGAAAGAAAGAAAGAAAGAAAGAAAGAAAGAAAGAAAGAAAGAAAGAAAGAAAGAAAGAAAGAAAGAAAGATCGTCGGACAGCTCGCGAAGCGCTCCTTTCATTGCTGTCTTCTCAAGCGATGTGCGCAGAAAGAAAGAATGACAAGCTATCCCGCGCGTGGTGTAGGCGTGAACGGCGTTTCACACGGTACCCGGGATGCCCCTTTTGCCCAAGGTGAGTGTATACATACTACTCCGCGCCGCCATTCGCAGAAACGCACTTGACCGGTATTTCGCCGAGGACTCGTCCTCGGCCCCCATATCTCACTCCGCCGCCTACGTTTAGTGAGACGCGTCCGAAGACGAGGAATGAGAACAGCCGCAAGTGCAACACAAAGGAGGGTGCTGCAGAGGAAGCGGTAGTAACTCCCATTCGTGTTCTTTCAGCCGGCAAATACTTCAATATACGTATATCAGGAGCAAGAATGTGTTGTTCTTCCGGGGCTGCATGCGTTTCATCTTCATGGTGTGCGCGGGACTTGGTTTACAGCGCTAAGTGGCGTTTGCTGTCGGGCTAGTTGGTACATGGCTGAATTTGAATTGACTGGCGCAAATGGTCAGCTATGTAATGGAAGCTATATAATGGAAACTGTACTCATTCTCATAAATGAGAATGGGTATGTCTTTCTGGTTGATAGGATTTGATTAAGTGGTGTTCCTACAAGTCATGTCATTTTACTTTCTTTGGTCTTGTACACGTGCTTGAGTGTTGTGAAGCAGAGCTCTTGGAAGGATCAAGTTTAGTTGCGAGTATGCGCATGACCGCGCCCTGTGTTCTTCGTCCCTGTCCGAACATTGGCGCCAGTCAATTCAAATTCAGTTACAACGCTAATCCTGGAAGACGTGGCTTTTGGAGTAGTTGGAGTAACTTCTGAAATGAAGATGCTCGCATAGAGGACACCCCATTAAATAAAGTAGGTACAAAAAAGGACCGCTTCTTAGGTTGGTTGTCCTTCTGACCTAAGGAATACTAACGAAACACAATAGCGCTTCGTCTTTGTTTGCTATCTTGCCTCTGTTGCGTGTGTTTACCGGTTTTAACTTTTATTTCTTTTCATCGTCGCATAGTCCTCACGTGTTCGTGTCGGCATGAAAGAAAACATTCGTACTCTGTTCGTACTGCGGTTGTTGCAAATATGTAAAACCTAAAACCAAAATGCATAAGAAGTCATCATGTGCTAAGTGCGCGCATCGCGAGGATAATATATAGTAGGCGGGGTTCTCGCTCACTGTTTGGCACATGCCGAGCGGCAAACATCAAGAAGCAATACCATGCAGCTGGAACGCCCGTTTGTCAGACATGGCAGAGCGAGACAGATAATTCTAAGGTTGAAGACTGGGCGTGTTGGTAAAGCATGACTGTAGATTGTATAGCGCAACTGATCGACGGGACACAAGAGAGGTATACACACAACAAAGCGCTATCTTTCAACAATGAATAGCGCTTTGTTGTGTGTGTACCTTTCTTGTGTGCCGTCGATCAGTTGCGCTATACAATCTACAGGCACAGATAATTCGCTACTGTGGAAGTATAGCTGATGCTGCAGAGCAATCATCTTGCAGGGGTCGGCAACATTTTGAGGAGGAGGGCCGAGTTGGATGAAACCGACATGGACCGGGGCCGCACGGCAAAAGGTGGGAGGGGGAGGGGGCTTTGCAAGCAAAGAGAAAATTTCGGCGAATTGACAATAATATACAAAGGGGGGAATAGAAATCGTGCATATTTTCAGCACGCATGTCACAAGGTTGCAATTTATCAACATAAAGTAGAAGCAAGAAGAAAAAAAGCTCTTTCAATCTGACTTTTGGTGCTGAACATTCTTAGCCATCTCGCAAAGATGTCTACATCAAGGTTGCTCACCGATAGACTCAGGAAGCCGTGGAGGTGTTCATCGCTTAGTGGGGAAGTGCTCATCGGGTTAGTTGGGAGGCGGGGAAAAGGGTGGGTTCTGACGTCGTGTCTGGGGCTGCATAATACTGCCCTGCGGGCCGCAGGGCCGGCCCCTGTTCTACTGCATACAATCTCGATGATCCTATATTCGCAGGAGCTGGAAAATAAAACGTGTTATCTAAAGGTCGTATGATACGAAGGCTGCTCCAACAAGCACGATGATACGCGCCACAGGTAAATCAGCGTTGTTACTGGGCATTTCAGTACACTTTAAGTTTTTTTTTTTTTGTTCTTTTTAACAGCGAAGCTTTTTAAGATATCGATAACTTGTGCTCCGTCGTGCAAAACTCCTCAGGTGGGTATGCGCCACAATAATTGGGCAAGCTCCATTACCGAGTACAAGCAAGGTGTGAGCGTAGTCTGTTCAGCGAAGTGGAGCATGCGAAACACGTGAAAGAGAGAGAGAGAGAGAGAAAATAAAGCATTTTTTATTTGGTTTTCAGTGAGAAGACCAGCGAGTCCGGAATCCCATTGGCGCGGACCGCGGTCCTCGCACGTTTCAAGAGGGCCTCTTGGGTCTTCGGATTCAAGCGGGGCAAGTTGGCGAATCATGATGGTAGGAACAGCGCGAACGTAAAGCACGCGGCGAAGAAGGAACACATGCTCGTGTCGTGGTATGCGCTCCTTCTTCGTCCCGTGCTTTACGTTCGCGCTGTTCCTACCATCGAGCTGGACAGAGCTGCCTCCCACCCATTTTATGTTGGGTTGTGTTCTGGGTTACATAGGTGGATTGTGTGGACATTACCATACCATATGGTGCAGTGTGGCTGTTTTATTGTCGCAGAACCTCCACTGTGGTGCGTGTGGGTCGGGATCTTTCTTAGATGTAGCATGTATGGGTTAGGGTAGGAAAGTGTCTGCAAGCGACGGCCATAGCTCGGCACACTCACTCATGAGTGCACTCAACTCACACTCACTCACACTAATTTGAACGTGGTGAGTTGAGTATGAGTGAGTACTCATGAGTGTGAGTGGACGTGAGTGTGAACGTGAGTGAGTACTCATGAGTGTGAGTGGAGCTGAGTGTGAACGTGAGTGAGTACTCATGAGTGTGAGTGGAGCTGAGTGTGAACGTGAGTGAGTACTCATGAGTGTGAGTGGACGTGAGTGTGAACGTGAGTGAGTGCGAAGGCTGAAAAAATTGTGGTGAGTGAGTTTGAGTGAGTACTCCCTTAAAGTGCCGACCTATGGAGCTCGGCACACTCACTCATGAGTGCACTCAACTCACACTCACTCACACTCATTTGAACGTGGTGTGTTGTGTATGAGTGAGTACTCATGCGTGTGAGTGGACGTGAGTGTGAACGTGAGTGAGAACTCATGAGTGTGAGTGGTCGTGAGTGTGAACGTGAGTGAGTACTCATGAGTGTGAGTGGACGTGAGTGTGAACGTGAGTGAGTGCGAAGGCTGAAAAAATTGTGGTGAGTGAGTTTGAGTGAGCACTGAGTACTCCCTTAAAGTGCCGACCTATGGAGCTCGGCACACTCACTCATGAGTGCACTCAACTCACACTCACTCACACTAATTTGAACGTGGTGAGTTGAGTATGAGTGAGTACTCATGCGTGTGAGTGGACGTGAGTGTGAACGTGAGTGAGAACTCATGAGTGTGAGTGGTCGTGAGTGTGAACGTGAGTGAGTACTCATGAGTGTGAGTGGACGTGAGTGTGAACGTGAGTGAGTGCGAAGGCTGAAAAAATTGTGGTGAGTGAGTTTCAGTGAGTGCTCCCTTAAAGTGCCGACCTATGGAGCTCGGCACACTCACTCATGAGTGCACTCAACTCACACTCACTCGCACTAATTTGAACGTGGTGAGTTGAGTATGAGTGAGTACTCATGAGTGTGAGTGGACGGGAGTGTGAACGTGAGTGAGTACTCATGCATGAGTGTGAGTGGAGCTGAGTGTGAACGTGAGTGAGTACTCATGAGTGTGAGTGGACGTGAGTGTGAACGTGAGTGAGTGCGAAGGCTGAAAAAATTGTGGTGAGTGAGTTTGAGTGAGTGCTCCCTTAAAGTGCCGACCTATGGCGACGGCACGCTGCCTAGGATTCTTTACTGAGGTTGGGCCCCGGAGGCGTTTCTGTCTTTGGAGCAGTCGGTGACTCGGTGTTGTGGAATTTCTGTGTATGTGAGAAGCGGGTCCATTCGCATAGCCGAGGGTGAGTGCGATATGCCGGGGTCGAAGGTCCGGAAGCCCGAGAGAGAGAGAGAGAGAGGAAGAAAGAAAGAGAAAATGGAAAGAGACAAAGAAAGCGATATAAAGAACAAGAAAGAGAAAAATACAGAAAAATAACGGGGTTAAAGACATGAAAGATAAAAAGACAGAGAAAGAGATAAAAAGAAACAGCCAAGAAGAAGAGATATATAGAACACAGAGCAAGAAAGAGAGAGAAGGAAACAGACACGAAAAACAGATAGAAAAAAAAAAACGGAGAGCAAGACAGAAAGAGAAAGAGAGATAGAGAAATAAAGAAAAACGAAGAAAGAGAAAGAATCAGAGAGAGAGAGAGAAAGAAAGGGAAGAAACAGAAACAAAAATAGAAAGAGAGAAAGAGAAATAGAGAGGGAGATAAATTAAGAAATAGAAAGAAACAGACGCAAAAAAGGGATAAAGAAACAGAGAGAGACAGAAGAAAGAAAGAAGAAAATGAAGTGAAAAAGGGAAGGCAGCCTAGCTCCACTCTTCCTTCAGGCTTGGCATCACTAGTGCGGATCTGCCATATATATATTTTTTTTAATTTCAGCACGAACACTTCGCGGCTTGCGTGATCAGTCAGCACTTCCTGAACCGGCATAGGCGTGCGCAGGGTTCCCCTTCAGGGGGGGGGGGGGGGACGGCTCATCGCAGCGCCCCCCCTTCCTTATTAAGTCAATGTGGCAGACTTTGCGCCCCCCCCCCCCTCCATTCTTAGGTGACTAGGGGGGGGGGGGGGGCGTCTGCCCCCCTCGTGCGCGCGCCTATGTGAACCGGTACGCGCTCGCTTCGTCCTCTTGATCTACTGATTCGCCCCAAGAACGCGTGTGCTAATTTGTCCGTCGTGAAATGAAATAACTATGATCATAGGTCGGCACTTAATGGTGGAGCTCACTCACTCACTAAATATATTTTGCGCTTAGGGCTCACTCGAACTCAGGCTCAGCAATATTTACCTCAACCGGACTCACTCGGACTCAGACTCACGAAGATTTTCCTCAAGCGGACTCAAACTCGCCAAAATATTACTCACCTGGACTCGCTCAGACTTAGACTCACCACCCGATCACAGTCTGAGTGAGTCGACTCATGAGTGAATTTGCAGACCTATTACTATGATGGTCGAGTTCATTACGCGACTAAAAATCCCGTAACATCACGGAACAACTACAGTCCAGCAACCAAAAATCACCTAACGTCACGTAATAGCTAGTCACGTGGCTAAAATCACGTAACATCACGTAATAAATAGTCGCGGCACTAAAAATCACCTAACATCTAGGCACGTGACTAAAACACGTAGCTAGCCACCCGACTCTCACATGACTAAAACTCTCACGTGACTAAAACTCACGCAGCATCTAGTGACGTGACTAAAAATCACGTATCATATAGTCACGGGTCTCAAATACCGCAAGATCGCGTAATAGCTAGTCACGTCACATGTTCTCGCCATAAACCACGTAACATGTTACCTGGCAAGCACCACGTAACCGATAGTCACGTGACTAAAAGTCACATCACATAACAGGCGGTCACGTAACTTGTCTAACCATACTTAAAAGCGGAAGGAAATTTGGGGAAGATGGAAGCTTGCGACGAAAAAATCCGTAAACAGGGCTTGCGTGCTCGAGCCGACGTTTCGACAATGGCACACCCAAACAAACTGACGAACATACATAAGTTAGGGTCTGACCCGCCCCCTCCCCCCTGGAAAAAGTTTTTCTGGCTACGCTCTTGGTTTGCGGAGACATCCGCTTCGGCTGAGTCATGCTGATTAAACGAGTTTGAACTGTGCCTTAAAGAAGACAAGTCCACTTGTCGAAACGTGGACTGGAGCAGACAAACCCTGTTTAGGGATCTAACCGTACTTCATACTACTAGCAAAACTTAGCTAGGTCGAACACTAGCTCCGCTGGTGGTTCTAGCCTTGGGCCACTAGTGCAGGCTGCGCACTTTTTGTTTACATTGTATACTACGTGTATAAATATCCGCGCACACCCAAACAAACTCACGAACATACATAAGTTAGGGTCTGACCCGCCCCCCTCCCCCCTGGAAAAAGTTTTTTGGCTACGCTCTTGGTTTGCGGAGACATCCGCTTCGGCTGAGTCATGCTGATTAAACGAGTTTGAACTGTGCCTCTTACGAGAAATCTGAGATCGATCGATAAAACATGCGAGACAGACTGCGGCTTTCCGCATAGGCAATGCATACTGTTTAGAGAGCTTGTCCAATGCAGTCCTGAGAATTTCATCTAGCCCTACAAATTGATGTCTGAATGCTTCAATTGCTCAACTTTGACAGCAAAAAAACAAAACAAAAACAATATAAGTAAAAGGCAAATACTTCCATGGGACAAGACGGCGGATACAACGCTTCTCCCGCGTCTCTCTTTTTTATTCATATTATCCATAAATTGTTCGCGCGTTTTCATATGGTCTTCCTTCTGTAATCCTTTCCTTGGTCGGTCGCAGCCCTGCATCTCTAGAGGAGGAAGAAAAAGCAACAGCAATGCCCCATCTCCCGCGACCGCCGACAGATGGCGCCATCGTCGCAATCCGCTCGTCTCTCGCGCGCCGGCCACGTGACCCAGTGCCGCAGGAGAACCGTTTGGCGTGCTCCCGTGTAGGACTGCTGTCGAGCGTCGAGAGTGAAAAGCGGTGCGGCCGCGCTACGAGTGAGATGGACGGGGCGGTGCTCTAGCGGCGTGTCGGCGCGCGTACTACACAACACGGCAGCTTTCGCCTCGACGTCGACGCGACCACCGGCGCGAAGACTTCCCAAGAGGCGCCCGCGGGGGGCGACTTACCGTGGTGCGAGTGGTGTTGTGACGTGCGCGCGTGCTACCTACGTGCAGTGAGTGTTTCTCGAAGTTTGTTTCAAACAGAGGCGGCCAGCCGGCCGAGGTAAAACTTCGAAGTCGTCATGTGTTCGGCGGCTTACGAGCTCGGAGCCGTGCGGCTCGAGATCAGGCCGCTGAGGCCTTTCAAGTCTAGCGAGGAGTACCTATGGGCCATGAAGGAAGACCTGGCCGAGTGGATGAACACGTTGTACGGCCTCAAGCTGACGCCCGAGACGTTCTTGGAGTCTCTGGACGACGGCGTCACGTTGTGCCGTCACGCGAACAAGGTTCTCGAGGCGGCTCGACGCGAAGGCCGGCTGGCCGCGCTCAAGCTGCCCGACCGAGACGTCGTGTACCGCCCCGACGTCCAGCGCGGCACCTTCCAGGCTCGCGACAACGTCTCCAACTTCATCGCGTTCTGTCGCGCGCTCGACATCAAGGAGTGCCTGCTGTTCGAGACCGAGGACCTCGTGATGCGCAAGAATGAGCGCAGCTTCATACTGTGCCTTCTCGAAGTGGCTCGCCGCGGAGCCCGTCTCGGCATGCTGGCGCCGCTGCTCGTGCAGTTCGAGCAGGAGATCGACGCCGAGCTCGAGCACGAGTGCGACTCGGACGAAGAGCCGCCCCCGCCGAGGCCCCAGATCATCACCAACGACTTGCGATCGCTTCACGAAAGGGTGAGTGCGTGGGCGATGCTGCACTTTTCGTGTGGTTGTGTGAATGCATGCGTGGTCGTATTGATGGACGTTAGTTTCTTCCGTTTTCAAAAAGTCTTGGACGGTTTCCGTTTGAAAAAGGAAAAAAAAGTAATAAAGGCTTCCTGGAAAAGGTAGGATGCGAAGGCCGCGGAAAAGTTGATCCCACGGAAGCCCCGGCCCGTATTGTGATGATGGAGATGGCCTGGAGGGCTAGTTCTTAGTCCATCTTGAAAAAACGTTATAGTTCACACAGACGGATACAAACGCTGTGTCTTGTGCTTTCTTCCTTAGTACCCGTGTCCGTGTTAACTGTAACGTGTCCAAGAAGTCTTCTGTTCGCCCTGACGTTTGCAGGTTGATGTGCCAGTGGTAGCACTTAGCCATTCTTACCGCGCGAATTCGTCGAACTGAGTGGCGAAGCCGGGGTTGTAGTTTAGGGTATTCAACGCCCCTCCCTCCCTCGCCAAAAATGTTCTCATTTTGTATGTGTATATGACGCGCACACATACAAACATACGCACGAGCTTACATAAAGGCGTGTCGAACCTTCCAATTCCGAAACCACTCAAATCCTTGTTTGCCGTTTCCAACTTGTTCGATTCAGGCAATAGAACCGATAGTATACTCGAGGGATGTAACCGTGTCTAAGAGAAAGATATCTGTATACGTAGCGATTGATATTCGTCTCATCATTTAATTACACGTAAAGGGCTCTGTCACGAGTCCAGTCAACGTTTGATTTAGGCGCGCGCGTTCCCATGGTAACACGCAGAAAGAGCACGCGCCATCGGCGATAAGAGAAATATGCTTATGAGAGCTAGAACGTTTTTTATGACAGCTACGCTTTATGGGTGCGGCGTCGGCGTCTTTATCGTCAACGCGCGGATGTTCTAGCTACTCACTGCAAGAGGTTCTAAGCTCTTGTTGACGCCTGCTGACAGCGATGTGGTGTTTTCGGCGCGAACAGAAAAAGGAAGTGGCAACAGTGTAAACACGCGATTGAATTTCAAGGCGTGCTGGCACATCCTTGCTTATCTATCGGTGTCTATGCACTCTTTCAAGGAAAATTACGAGAATGGCCGTAAGCTGTACTGTCACGGCTTGTGTAATGTGCTTGCGCCTAGCCGATGGCGGCTTACGTCCGTATAAAAATAGAGCGTTTGATTGCGTTGCGCGTTTCGTACGCGCGGGAACGGCTCATTTACATACCCTCTTAATGAAATATCGATTTTATGGCATTTATAGTATTTCCGGGTAAATTATATGCGTGACGTCTGTCGTGCGTGTTCGTTGTGTTATTATTGTTCATATATTCGGCATCGTATGACCAGGGCCCTTCGATACTTTTCTTGGTTTAACATTAGTCGTAAATGAAAAAAAAAAAAAAGAATGCTGATCACACCAGGATTGGGTGTGATCAGCACGATTAGGCATGTCTCGCCGCGGTGGTACAATGGTTACGGGGCTCCACTGCTGACCCGAAGGTTGCGGGTTCGATCTCGACCGCGGCGGTCGCAATTCGATGGAGCCGAAATGCTAGAGCATGTGTACTGTTGGATGTCGGTGCACGTCAAAGAACACCAGATTGTGGAAATTTCCGGAGCCCTCCACTTCGGCTGGACTCAAAATCATATCGTGGCCTTGGCACGTAAAAAAAAAATATATATATATATATATATATATATATATATATATATATATATATATATATATATTATTGATTCGATTGTTTAACCGCGACACGTGAGCCATCCTGTATTCGTCTATACGCGTCTTGCCATCGTAGCATCATATGTTCTGCCATGGGCTTCACTAGCGCTATATCTGGTCTGCAACATTAACATTTTTTTTTTATTAAATAGGGAATAGAACCGTGCAAAGCACGACGACTAAGGTATGGGGAGAGATAGAAACCAAAGAAGGGCTTGTGGCAGCGGTGTAGCTAGAATTTTTTTTTTCGGGGGGGCGGGGGGGGGGTTTGGTATTCAGCCATTGTTTGTGCGTGTGTATGTACCCATGCAAAGTTTAGAAAATTTGGAGGTGGGTCTGAACAGTCCCTCCACTGTCTACGCCAATGGCTTGTGATGAACATTTCTCTTAGAAAGTGTTTTCGTTCAAAGCCATATGGGAAGGGGTCTATCAGGCGACGTGCACTTCACGACATGCATGTTCTGTTTCTTCAGTTTTCGCGTGCAGCTGTCCTGCAATCCGTATACATAGTCCCATATACGTGCCAGTTCGTCCTCGCACATGGGCTCTCGGAGCCTTGATCCGCATCTCCGAGGTTAGTGTTACGCTAGGCCACTCAATTTCGTCACGCCGCTCGTGCCGACGCGGATGTTCCATATGCAAAGTTCGTTTTTTGTATCTTTTTCCTCCCGATACGATCCGCGGCTGCTTTCGCTCGCGAAAGCACGTCTTTTTCGCGTGTAGCCGCCGATGATGACGAAAGACGGCAACCGGTTGTGACGGTGCGTGTCGTCGCGCTTTGCGTGTCGCCGGAACGACCTTGCCCTCCCCCTAATCTCCCCCAGGGCGGCGCTGCAGTCGGCGAGCGCGCAAGAAAAAAAACGAACGGGATGTTCACTTTCGACGCTTCTGCAATGCGCATGGCTTAGCGCGGGGTTCTCAAACTCAGCTCAGCTAGTGGGATGTAGTCACGAAATTTAGTCTCACGTAAAGGCCGGAGCAGTGATGAAAATCGGGGGCGGTGGGCGCCCGGGGGGGGGGGGGGGGGGTTCGGACGAAATCCCAGCTTATATGTTGCCATTTGAAGGAAGACCTTCCTCACATATCATTAGAACGTTCTGACGGGCTACTTGGTTCATTACGTCCTTAAACTGCGCGAAATGACCAGGACACTATAGTAAGAAAATACACAGATCAACACCTGCGCGCGTGTTGTTCGGTGTGTTGAACGTCTATCACATATCATATATGGACCATTTCTGATGGAGATTCGGTGTCACGATTTGAGTAACATGTCAATCCCGATCTCCAGAATAACTGAAATCTGGACGCCGATTCAGAAATACATATTTGTTCCACGGTTATGTTTCAAAACATGATGACCGCATAGAGTGCCTCACGAAAAAGAAAAAAAATGCTGGAAGCTACGCAGACCAGTCACGTCTGCGTAGCTCATCAACACACTAATTGGGAAAGTAAATTAAGTACCGGACGACAAGAGTTATGTGTGAGCCGGGCCACTAGAGAAATGTCACCGGGCCGCCTGGTTGAGACCTCTAGATTGGTGAGAAGTCGAGCCAAAAGAAAACAGGGAATAAAGAAAAAAGATGCGAAAGAGTTGAAAAAAAGTTGTACGTAAAAGGAAGTTGAGTGAGAGGCCGATTCATGTGCATCGGCTCTGCAGCGACACGTCGCTTCTTTTTCCTATTTTTTTGTTTTTTTTTTAAGAGAGATCTAAGCCCGTGCACTTTCGTGTTCTGCATAATCCATCTCAAGGTATAAACGGAGATCCGTCTTTTACGGCCTTGCTACATGACCTGAAAGCTCATGCAAGCGTGCTGGTTTAAAAAACAGTGAACTGAAAGAAAATAATAAGAAGAGAAGCAGTGGATCGCAAACATACCGACACGCGGGGATGATATTTTATTTCTTTATTGCATAATCCTTATCTCTGAGTCATGGCTGTTTTTATTTTATTTTTTTTTTGCTTTTTTGAAAGAAGAGATGGAACGTAGAGGCGGGTTTCAATTGGGAGACGTTGCACTTGTAGTAATTAGTATTCCGGTGCTGATTAACGACTGAGTCTTAAAAACGCGAATGCTCGCGAAGGACTGGTCTCTTTTCTCATTGATAGGCATCTGTATACTCGGTGTGTCCGTCACACCGGCCTTTGCTTTCCTTTTTTTTTTTCTTTTTTTTTTTTCCAATTTCCCGAGCGCTGCAAGTCTACTCCTCCGGAATTCCAATTCTGCGCACACAGGGTGAAGTACGTAGAAAATGCACTGCCCCGCTGGGGTTATCAGTATGGTGGGCGCGGCGACGTTAGAAAAACAGGGCAAGGCCACTGGCCTCTTCAGTTGGTGCACGTATAATTTCGATCGAGTCTCTCTGTTCACGGTGTTGTACGTGATCCTGGAACATGCCACTTATAAAGGTTGTGTGGGGCAGATCGAAATGCCTCATGGGGAGCCGAGTCTTGAAAGGAGAGCGAGCCGGCCTGCCCTTTTTAAATTGCATCGATCAACCTCGCTTGAATTCCAAGTTCGATGTCCTGCCTCTCTATCAGGCGGTGCAACGTTTAGAGGGCGTCCGCACAACTTTCTGCCGGGGGAGCCGGCGGGGAGGGGGGGGGGGTGCAGCCGGTACAGGTAGCCTTTCTTTCACTGTCATAACATGACGGACAAGATTAGTCAATTCTATGTAACGTGCAAAGTTGGCTAGCAATATCATGTAGGTCATTTCACACGGATATGCGGTACCTGAGTGTGCTAATCGAACTGTGTGACTTATTGCCACTGTATAGAAAAATACTATCCTAATTTCCAGGGGGGGGGGAGCAGACATGACGGACAAGATTAGTCAATTGTGTGTAACGTGCAAAGTTGGCTAGCAATATCCTGTAGGTCATTTCACACGGATATGCGGTACCTGAGTGTGCTAATCGAACTGTGTAACTTATTGCCACTGTATAGAAAAATACTATCCTAATTTCCAGGGGGGGGGGGAGCAGCCACCCCTTCCCTTTCTGCCACCCATGCAACGTTTTCCTCACCGTGAACCAGTGGCGTAGGCAGGAGTGTGTTTGGTGGTGGTGGTGGGGGGGGGGGGTGATCTGAAGTAGGGACTGGGCAGCCAAGTGTGGTCTAGAGTCGGACATGGCAGACCAAAAATTTTCGGGGGGAGGGGGGGGGGGGCACGTGTCCCCTGTGCCACCCCCTGGCTAAAGCATTGCCGTGAACATCCCACGGATCCGTTTTCGTGCTGCGAAACAAAATGAATCGCCCCGCGATGCGATCGAAGTGTGCTTATGGTGATGTTCGATAAAGGTTCAAGAAGTGAAGGAGGGGGGGGGGGCAAGCTGGGGGTTCTGCCCCCCCCCTCCCCCCGTATATGGGCTGTGTTGTTGGCCTGCCCCGTAGAGGTATGCCGCGTGATATAGTACGGGTGCCCGCGAAGACGGAGTGCCTTCGTTTATGAGGCGGCCCAGTCTTGCGTTCCGGTTTCACGGGCAGTCCACTCGGAGCCGGCCGCGCCCACGTGTTTCCTTCGGTCGTCGGCGCTGCTGCTGCTGCTTGGCATTGCGCTGCTCCTCTCGCGATTGCACAGTTGACGCACGCATTTGCGCCTCCCACGCGCATTTCCTGGCTCTCCACTGCGCTTTCGTTGGCTCGCATTCCGTGTTTCTTTATTCTTTTTTTGTGTGTGAGAGTATTTCTGTAGTGAAAACCATGTTGCGCCTTGGAGAGCGGCAGAGCTTGTCTTCTTGTTCAAAATTTGCTGCCCCGCTCGCCAACCTAGAACGCCTGCGGGCTTTGAAATGCGAAGGTCATGATGCGGAAAAGGCCGACAGGGGGTCATTGAAACCAATCCGTGTGTGTGCGATTCCTTCTTTAGAGCCGACTTCAGAGACAAGGAACGCAAAAAAAAAAAAAAAAAAAAAATGCGGCACAGACAAGCGCTACTTGTGTGCGTCGCAATTTTTTTCGTCCCTTGTCTCTGAAGTCGGCGCTAAAGAAGAAATCATGGATTATCAGCTAGCCCAAACATGCGCGTTGTTAAATCCATGTGTATCGCGGATTCAACACGGGACAGAGAAAGAACACTGATGCACAGGAGAAGCGCTATACATTTTTAAAGATTACGTGCCAACTGGCCCGGCAGCGAATTTTGTTAAGCCTTGTGTGTTTTTGTTTAGTGTCGGAGGGGTTCGGGGGTGGGGATGCAGTTCAACTGAAAGTACGAAACAGGGATTACAGCCTTTAAGTTATTGCGCTGGAGAAACGGTGGAGGGTTCTCAGGAGATACAGTTCGCTGTCGTTGCCGATCGCATTGGGCACTCTGATATGCGAAATAAGTGTATACGACAGTGACTTCGAAACAGGGCTTGTTTACGTATTCGTTATGCACGGAATATGAATAATTGCTATACGTGGAACACCTTATTCGGTCTAGTGTGGGCGCTTCAGTGTTTAAGGAAGCACTCGGCTTCAATTCACTTCACTTCACTTTGTTACCTGAAATGCCCCTTGATAGGTAATTGACCACGAACAATCAACGACGATCTGCAAACGCGTGTATGCAAACAGATCATGTACACCGAAAGGCGCTGTATAGTTAGTTTACGAAGGTTTAACGCCTGGTGCTTGAGTACAAGTATCAAATGGGCATTTTATATGATATTTATGAACTGTAAAGCAAACGCCCAGGGGCGGCAATGGCCTGACCCGGATCTGAAGGTTGTACCTGGACCCGTAGAAACCACCTAAAATTAACCAACCAACGTCGCGGCCGTCGTGAATGTTCCCGCATAGTTAGTGCTCAACATTGTTTTATAATTTTATGCGTCCTGATTATTGTAAAGTACACTTGGCTTGGCTAGTCGGTTCGTGTTCATGTGCTAAGCACAAAAATTGTGGCTGTTTTTGCGCAAAGAAAGGATGAGTGTAGTGGTCAAGGGGATCTTGATTATTGTGATTTCACGCTGCAGCTGTGTT
Source organism: Rhipicephalus appendiculatus (assembly GCA_030522465.1). NCBI lineage: Eukaryota > Metazoa > Arthropoda > Arachnida > Ixodida > Ixodidae > Rhipicephalus > Rhipicephalus appendiculatus. The sequence continues at coordinate 19,096 of JALIZH010014516.1, forward strand.
TGGGACAGCTGCAGCTCGTGAAGTCCTGCCATTTTCACACCAAGCAGTCACCCTGTAATGACTCTTGGGTTACGCGATGTAAGTAGTTCTCAAGTACTGTTTCGTTTTATAATGCCGAACGAGAAATTTGACACGAAAGTCGCTATTGAAACCCTGCTTTGCTTCGTGCAAGATGCTTCGCATAAGAAGCGACGACACAAGTTCACGCATAAGGTTTGAAGAGAAATACGCAGCACACGAAGCACTTTCGCTTATCTTTTTTTTCTTTTTTGCTCTCCGCGTGAATGGTGTAGCACGTGTATCCGTACATACTCCCCACATGACGCCGTCGTCTCACCCTGTGCCTCTATAATCCCCCCGCCGAGCGGCCCAGCGTGCGCACTCCGGCTCTCTGCTCTTGGCCCGTCGCCCAGCGCTTTTGTGATCAACAGGTTGCTGTCGCGCCCGCGGGCTTGACAAGTCGCGTGCCTGTCAGTCTCTCTCTCTCTGCTACAATAATATAGCATCGGCCTTCGTATATGCGGCACCTGCTGACCCATCGTGCTGCGCTCTCAGGAATGTCCCGTTTCCCGCTGATCGCCTCTGTAAAAACACGCGCAATGTCAACAGCGGGGCAACCCTCGTCCTACGTCACGGAAGAGACCGCTTCGCTATCTCTTCCGGTTGCTCCGTCTCTTTTTGCTTGCTTCTCTGTGTATACGCAGTAGATCACTGGCGCCAGCTGTTGCTGTTTGTAAATGATAGCGCATTGCGCGCTTCTCGAGTCACGAGAGCCGTCGGTAGTGGCTTCGACGCATTCGCCGGAAACGCAACTAGGCTTCTGTTATTTGATTGGTTAATTGATTAATCGATTGATTGATTGATCTTATTCGAACTTCATGGGCTCCAAGCCGGAGTAGCAGAAGCACAGGTTGTAACAGTTTTCGAAGCAAATAGTACGAGCGAATTACAATCCATTGTGTAGGTATCGATAACAGTTGCGCAATGATTTGATATAGCTGATACAAGCGATATAGTTGGCTGGACGACAGAAAAAAAAATAAAAAAGTGTCTACATGTAGCAGTCGCCTCAGATCGAAAATTCAATTGTGGAACAGGCGCCGCCGTGGTGGTTCTCCGCATTTCCAATATCGGCAAATCAATCAACCAATCGTTACAACATACTTATTTACCTAACGCTTCGTGTTGATGATTTGAACGGAGATGAACGTTGCCTCTATGACGAGCGCAGTTTTCCTGCCGCGCCATGCCCTTAAATCCTCTAAGAGGCGGTGCGTACTGCAGATCTTTCTCGAAGGAAGCTCGAACAGGGATTATGTCCAGGGTGTCAGAGCGACAGTCCACAACTTCAACTTATTCCGTGTGTAGTTGTTGAAATTCGTTCTGATATTACACACCATCTCGGCAACCGGACGGTAGGTGACGCTGTGATTTCAACATGGAAGCAGCGCTCGCGAGAGAAAAACAAAAGAGGCCTGCACTTCTTCGCGCGTTCCAGACGACTCTATACCTGCATGCACAAACACTCGCAATCGCGCTGACCGCTAAAGGCGTGGCCGGGCGGGGATTCCAGTGGCTCGACCGCGGCTTGGACTTGCGTTGGCCGCGTAGCGGTCATCGAGCCTGCATGCTTGGATCGATACTCTTCCTTCGCTCTTTGCCGTCCATTACCTTTCCCTCCGGCTACAGAGTGAGAGAGAGGGAGAGAAACGCTGGCAGTGGCCCCTTTACCCCCCCCTCTCTCTCTCTCTCTCTCGCTTCACAATTGCTTCCTTCCTGACTCCGGGCTCAAAGACACCATGATGACGACTACCGTGCCGCAGGCTAGACCTCCCTCCCTGGGCAATCTGTTGCGCTTGGTTATTTCGTTGTCCTTCATATTTTGCAGCCAAGTTGGTACGTATGGGGCAGTGACCGCGGTCGTGACCCTTTGGCTGATGCTGTGAAATCGCGAGATGTGTGTGTTTGTGTGGGTTTGCGACGCAAGCTGAATTCAAATTGAGGTGCGGAGAGTATATATGCTCCGGTTGGAGGAATTCCTTGCGGGCTGTGGGCGAGGGGAAACGAGAACGGAATGCACTCTAGCATGTAATGAAAAAAAAATAATAATAATAAAAATAAAAAGAAAGGAGGAGCATCTGCAGGAATGAAAGGGGTGCTATTAAAATACAATTTAAACTGTATCGGTAAATAACAATTCCTCGACAGCATAGTCGCTCGCTTTGACTCTGAAAGAAGACATAAGTGGCCAGAGAAGGCGAGGAAAAGATAAAAAAAATAATGGCGATGAAGTTCGCGCACCCGGAAACTCGTGCACCAGCTCGCGTGACGTCACAGATTTTGACGCGGTGTACTCGGGTGTACTTGACGCTTACTGGTGAACAACAGCCGCGATGTATTCTCAAAGGTTCAGATTATAGTTCAGATAATAATAGCTAGTTGGGAGATTCAACTCGCCGTGGTATCTTAACAGGTACAGTGTCGAAGACGCGGGTTCGATTCCCAACCACGGCAGCCGTATTTCGATGGAAGCGAGATGCCAAAAATAACCGTGCACTTCGATTTATTGATTTAAATTAGTTTTAAAGAACGCCAGGTGGTCGGAATCAATCCGCGGTCACCCACCAAGGCGTGCCTCTTAATCATGTCGGGGTTTTAGTCCGCAAAATACCAGAAAATGAATTTATTAATTACGTTGATTGAATGTTATCGGAGGTCGAGTCATTTGCCCTTTGCTTTCTCTGCTATTTAATTATCATTTTACAGCTCACAGAATAAACAAATCACCAGGTCGGAAGTGATTTACACAAAGTAAGCCAACCGGGGGAAAAAAAGAAGTATCTGGCGGCTGTGAGGGGAACTGTTGTTTCATTTCGGTTGGAAATTTCCACCCCAGTCACGAGTTCTACAATTGCGCCAGCCATGTCAAAATTGCACTCTCTTGTCAGACGCGATTCGTTATGTCGGCATCGGCAGCGTTTGTGTTCTACTACGCTTATTTGAAAGTTTGCCGCGAACGGCCGCATTCTATGCCCTTGTTTGACGGCGTAGAAACATGGCGCCCTTGCGCATTCCTTTGGCAGATGCTTGCTTTCCATCGTTGTCTTCACAGGCCGCGTTATTGTGTGACAACCTGGTTATTCTTTATGTCCTTTTAACAGCGAAGCTGTTCTTAGTCGAGGCTTTTGTGTCCGGAGGCCGGGGTAACACTGCACGATCATAAACGGGTATATGCCACAGAAATAGGGTAAATCCCACTGCTCACCACTCTTTCACTATAAATGAAAAAAAAAACAAAACCGTCATCAAACGGGTATGTGCCACTGTGTGGCCTATGAGAAAATCTGTGTGTAAGAGTGGTGTGGTCAAGATGCAATAAAACTAGACTACCACCTCAAAGCTTAACAAAGAGTGCTTAATAAAGATCAGGGACACAATATATCTGAAAGACTTGCAAAACGTAGAAGTGTGTTAGCCTGACAAAGGGAAGGCCACCAGCCACATTTCTTCGGCAGGGGTAGGGCTCGAAAAAAATTTTTTTTTATAATTTTGCATAAATAGCCGCACGATACGTCCGTGTCCACATACCAACATGGCGGCCATTCAGTCGCTGTCCGGTAAATCGTCTGCAAGCAAAAAAATCGTCTGCAGGCGAATTCCTACGTACAGAATACACGAACGGGACGGCGTCCCTTTCGATCAAGCGACGGCGGCAGCGGCAGCTTGCTTTATTTCTCGCCCAGTCCGCCGCATCGTCACACCGCGAATGTAGCGCTCACGACGTCGAGAGTTCGACGCGCGTTACGCTAAAACCGAAACCGAAGAAGACGCCGTCCCCCCACCACCGGCCAGCAAGCACGCACACTTCGTGTACAGCCGGACGCGCACCTGTTCTTATATACATCGCGTCTGTCACGGCAGTAGCAGAAGTACCGCTGCTCTAGCAGAGCGCAGCCCGGAAAATATTGCGACGATGGCGGCGGCGGCGGCTGGGCGATGGCGTCACGCGAGGAATTAAGCATTCGCTACGCCTCGCCTTCTTTATCCCAGTTTCTTTATATACAGCGGCGCGTGCTACAAGCCGAGGAGAGGCTCCTGACACCGGTGAAAGCGAGGTGGAGGTCAAGGTGGGGTCGTCCGCAACGCTGATCGGGCGTCGTCGTCTGCACGACGTTGTCGTCTGTTACTTTCGCGCGTCTCTGTAGCAGACGACGCGGCACACTTTGCGCGTCTCCGCAGCTGCTTGAGGCTGATCAGCGGCGAGAAATGACGCCCGCGTATGCATATGGCGTCTATTATGAATGATTGCGCATACTGCTTCTGGCGAATCTGTTTATACACGGAATGACCGCGACACAGTTCCGGTCACTACTTAGGTGCCAAAAGACACGTGAGACACAATTCCGGCTGCCCATTCTTATTAAAGTTTCCTTTGACCAACTGAATTATGACAACTTTATCAATGGAAGCATTAGTACCGTACCATTTCTATTTATTCTTGTGTTTTTTTATTTACTTTTCAAGGATACATTGTGTGTTTTTAGGTCACTTGGGTACCAGAACTAGCACGATCCTGTCAATGAGGGTGCAACGAATACGACGTTTATAAATAGCTGTGGTGTCGTTTTGTCCACAGAAGACCAACCAATACTATATATAGGATCGATAGGTTTTGTGTGGTATGTCGTAGTAGTGGTGGCACAACAGCGCTGTGTAGTAATGACTACAGGAGACATGCGGTGTATTGTGTAATCTGCTAAACGAGAAGCTCTCCTTTGTTGATATGCGACGCCCGTGCAAGGACGAAAATGATGCTTTGATGTTATCTGGTCCCACCTCGAAGACAAATGGGTGCATCCTATATCGCGATATTGAATGTTATGAATATTTCGTACGATGTTGTAGACCATATTTTATGACTGTCGCATTCGCGTTTAGAGCAAGCATATGTAGCCTCTTTCAAAAAAAAAAAAAAAGAAAAAAAAAAGGTCGGCATATTCACTAACTACATACTAGTCGCAAAAAGCACGGCTGTCATTAATTGAGAGTAGTAAGGTTGAAGTAAGTGAAACCCACCACCTTGTTAGCTAGTGAATATGTAGTACTAACCCAGACTGTTGGCAACATCGGTGGCTTCGTACCTATTTAGTTGAAATCGCCAAGAAAGCCTCCATGGTTAGTAACGGCAAACTTTACAATTTTTACTATAGCTGCTAGCTAGTATGTCGCTAAGGTAGTAGAATACGCTTAATTCCGGTAAATACACGTAGTCGCTGTTTGCTAACCTATTTTTTTTTTTAAGAGTGTATATACGTAACTTTAGCGATCATATGCCCGCGCTGCATGCAAAAGGTTTGCTTGTTCGTGGACCTCACTGCTTATTTCGAGCGAACGCAGCAGTGGAAAGCATGTGAAGGACATTCAGGACGCTATGGTGGTCGTTCCACCTGACTCGTATAGACCTCGATCAAGGATGGCTTAAAAGTCTAGTCTATACTATGCGAATGCTACTTGCAGCCAGGAGAGAAGCAAGACGTGTATGTATGCATTCATACACATGGCTATAGATGGAACTTCACGACAAGGCAAAACGAATAGTCGCGTCCTTCAGTCAGTTGGAAGGGTCAGTGGTGTAATAGAGGCCGACCTATTGATCTGGTCTCAATTCGTGTTGCCTTTAGCCCCGTTCTCGCCGAAGATGGACGGTCTATTGCTACCCTAAAGAAAGAAAAATAAACGCACAAACGGGTGAGACAGTTCCTGCCTTTGTGCGTAGCTCTGAACCCGCATCTCGAAGCTCTATTACTGGGGAGGACGCGGCATGTTGAGCGTATAGCCGTATGGAGAGATGAGCCGTGATGTGGATCGGCCATTTTTGCATCGGCGGCGTGTCCGAAATAGTAATGTGGCGGCGGCGTCATCCCTTTTCGTCCTTGCAGAGCGGCGTGAACTAACTGGCCGCCAACTCGACACACGTTCGCGTATGCGTGCGCGATCCAACAGCAACAACAATGGAGAGGCGCACGATTGGGAGAAGTGTTGTGTACAGCTGTAACCAAGCAGTGGGATGTATACTGCAGATAAATAAATAAATAAAAAACGAAGCGAAGGGCGTACTGCTACGCCGCCGCTTTGGCGTCGTCCGTCTTGATTTATCCGGTCGTGATTCAGAATTCGTGACCGGCGCGCGGTCGTGCTTTATATGATCGGCTCCTTTCCTCTTTTTTGTAGCTTTATTTGTTTCTCTCTCACTCCTTCCTTTCTTCTCTTCACCTTACACTCGCTCTCTCTCCTCAAACACAAAGTCGAGATGCTGGAGTCGGGGTGCATGCTTCACAGCCTGTAAGTAGGCTTACCTCATAGCCTGTAGTCGAGCTTTTCGGGCTGTGAAGCAGCAACGGTGCTGTTGCTGTCGGAGCTGCATGTTGACATATGAAATGACAACAAATAGCGCAGTAGACGCCTCGTTCACAACTGGTAAATAGCCTCAGTTGGATAGCGAGTCAGAGTTATCTTTTTCTAAGTGACTGTACATGTTCTGCATGCTCCGAAACCCACGCATCCGTATAATAGTCTATAGGCGAACATTTGATAACCTGATAAAACAGTTGGCAGTGATGCTCCTCCTGTCCCTTTCGTTCCGGTGTTCGGCTTATTCGCGCTCCTAATTTTACAGCAGTGTTTTTACCTAACTAGCCCTACAAGAAGTACCCCACTATCCATCCATCCATACATCCATCCATCCATCCTTGAAGTACTGAGTGGCACTGGGTTTACCTTTATTCGCCCGTTTTCAGTCTTGCGATGTGGCCGGCTGATGAATGGTGCGGGCACGTGCTCTCTCGTGTACAGCAGTCGCGGTCAGGATAACATGGCTGCAAGAAAGCTTCGCTTTAAACGATGCAAGCAACCCCTCCCAACTTCACTAAAGACCTAAGTAATGCTTGCGCCTCGACAAGTGCAATAATCGCCTTCCCCTCCCTCTCTTTGAGTCGAGAAGACAGTGACAAACTGCGCGTGCCGAGACAAAAGGCAGGCGTGTGGTGTGCGGTGAGGAGCTAGCTGCCTGCGCGTGGCCGAGCGGCGGCGGCGGCGGCGGCAAAACAATGGCCCTACCTCCGGAACAATGGGTCACGCCTTCCGCCATCGTCGTGCCGGGTTGTCCCATTCACGCGAAGGTGGCGCGAGAACGTCGCACGATCGGCCGCTGTAGGCATCACTCGCTGCTGGTGTTAGTGCCTTCGCTCGTCCATCGAAGGCGTCGAGCATGATTGTTATGTCTGATAGGTCTCAGCAACAGGTAACACAACAGGTAGTGGTGGGCGTTCGAATGTTAGCAGTGGAGTTGTTTAAGCTCGGAGTACGGCCGGTGTCGTAGACAGAAAACTCTGCGGGTATGCGCCACTGAAAGCGGGCATGTGTCCAAGCAGTTCCTATAGCATTGCATAGTGTAGTACACCAAAGGGGGGGGGGGGGGGGGGGGTAAGTGAGGGTGAGGATGAGGGAAAGGAGGTAAATGTTGCATAGCCTTGTATAGGCACAATATTAATGAGGAACCAACAGGCAATAATGCCGAGGAAAGTATAGGGGACCTTATTAGTCCCATTTTGCAATGCTTCAAAATCTCGTAATACTTCATAAAATGGTGTTACGATGTTACGAGCTGTGATGTGAACACTTACGTTATGCAGGTAACAACCACGTCAGATTATCCGTCACTCCTACTTGACAATATAACAGATGATTCATTCTGCCTTGACGACTGTAAATATTCATCCTGCCAAACGCTACGAAACAGGTATACCCCGATATTACGGGTATCAGGTAAACGCAAAAGCGAGGTTATAAGATGTTGCAATTTTGCGTTCGGATCGCTCACAACGGGTCGCAATTTCTGTACCACATAGCGCTCGTGTGTTGTTACATATATCATGATTACGGTACAAACGTGCCGGGAAGATTGACGATGTAATGGCCAAGAAACGCTGCCTCGCATCTTTTCGACGAGGAAGGATTGCACGCGGCTGCGGTTCGGCCCTCGCCTGAAAAGAAAAAAAAAAGAAAAAACCCACCAAAATGTACACGCAAGACGAAACAGAGAAGGAAGCTGCGATCTCTCTGAAGGCCTGGGCGGTCGCGCTGTTGGCACCGTACCAGTGTTGGGAATTCTTTCTTACGCCTCAGCTGTCACGTTGGATGTCGTCGCCTAGCCTATACACGTGTATAGTGTATCTGTCGCAAACAGCCCTAAACCGCGGAGCACAGCCTTACGTTATGCACGCGCTAAGTGCGGTGCTCTACGCACGCCTCTTGTATAGTAGTACAGATACGCGGAGCGTAGGTATCGAGCGTGTAGGTATATAACAGCGTTATGTCACTTTCCACGCCAGCCAAGCTGGCAACAGAGCATGCGCGACACGGAACAGCGATCACGCATCTGTCTTACGCTGTAGACGGAATTGGTAAGTCGGTAGCACGGCGTGCTAAAAGGGCGCCTTAAAGCGGAACGGTTTTACATAGAAGCCCTGTAAGAGTCACTCGCTTGTCAAGTAGGCCTATATATCTACTAGACTCGCGAGCGAAAATTTGGAGGTCACGGCGTTGGCGAAAAAAAAAAAAAAAAAAAAAAAAAAAAAAAAAAAAAAAAAAAGACCCTCTATAGAGGAGCTCCGCATATTTGAATTGCTTCAGCGTATTACGTTGATCCGACACCCACACGTGTAATCTGTTTTGCTTTGCTTTCTGTTAGAGCGTTAATATTGCGCTAATCGTGAAGATAGTGTCTTCGACACCATCATTGTTCACAGTACTCAACTATTTGAATGACCGTCCTCTCTCGGAAGAAAGTATCATACAGCTCCGACGGTATACAGAAGCCTGTGCAAGGTCCATTATCTGGTGCTCATTGCGATCCAGCTGCTTGTGTGGACAGGATGTAGTTATACGGTGGACTTGTGCGATGGACTAAGACGTAGAGGGTACAGAATAGAAACTCCACAAAGATGGACTATATACTGTTACCGCTTCCAGCGAAAGACGCGATACAAACAAAACGAAACATCTGATTAAGAACGGAAGCGAAAAGTCCAGAAGAAGCGGGAATTCGTGCTCAACTTCATCGTCTCGCTTACGCAAGTGCTTCTTTTACCTACATGTACTACGCGTGCCCCGCGAAACTGTTCATTTTTTTCCGTAGCGGCTTGGCTTGGCGCGAGGCGCAAGCCGACTGGCCGACCGGCTCGCTATAAACTGCGGAGCCTCCGGGCGCGATGCGCTAACCGCGAAGTCACGACTTTTCCTCCCCCCGAATGACCCCGGCTCGAGCCGACTGTAGCCGAAGTCCAGCCGGCCTCGCCGGGCCATTTGCGACGCGGGTCCGCGCTAATACGCGTCGCTGTATATCGAGGCGCGAGAAGCGTGGCTTTTGGTTCAACGGGCGGCGTTCTGCGGTTCACCGGAAAGAACTAAAAAAAAAAAAAAAAAAAAAAAAAAAAAAAAAAAAAAAAAAAAAAAAAGCGGTCGTGCAGTTGTCGGCTCCCGCGTACAGCCGCCGGCGATACATAGGTGTCGTGTATGACCGTAATTTACGGGTGGTAACGCGCCTCATTGATGTGCGCACACGTGCAGTATGTATACAGTTCGTTTCGCTCACTCACTGCAGGCAACACGCAGGCAGTGCGTGGGAATATTCTCGCGAACACACATAAGCGAGCTCTGTACTGATGCCTTTACTATATATGAATCGGCTCGGGTTTTTCAAGATATTTCGGTGTAAAGATCGTACACCGTTACCCGAACAATACAGCTGCATGAAATTCAATCCACTGGGATGCAATCATACGTATATTAATCCATCGATCGATCCATTCATGCGTCATATACTAATAATAATACTCTTTATCATGTATATTGCTATGTTACATGCCACCGATATGAACCAAAAAGAACAGACTAGGCCTACATCCCGGTTAGTGAAAAATGGTTACATCCATCCATCCATCCATCTATCCATCCGTCTCCTCGCTTGAGGAAGGTTTTAGTAGAGCACTTGCCACGCTTCGGAACGCCGAATACTCTATCGCTGAATAACTCGCGAACGCTTCGCCGCATGTAGAAGTGCACTCTTGGAGGAGGCGGTATATACCGGAAAACGCGATACATATTACTCGCACGCTCAAATTCACGCCGCTCGTTTTGCGTGTGTGTGGCGGCGGAGACCGCTCGTCGCCTATTACGCAGCTGCGCGTGCCTCGGTTCTTTGGTCTTCTTTTTCCTTCTTCCGTGTCGGCGAGAGCGACACAAGAAAGAAAGAAAGAAAGAAAGAAAGAAAGAAAGAAAGAAAGAAAGAAAGAAAGAAAGAAAGAAAGAAAGAAAGAAAGCACGGGGCGAAGAAGTGGCGCTCGGTTCGCGAGGCGTTACGTGGTGCGGGCTTTGTCGCTTTTGGTCGTATGGTCTACGTACGCATTATGGTTATAGTACGCCGTCCTGCGTGGCCTGCAAAACTGTTAGTCTCTCTCTCTCTGTGTACGTCTCCGCTTTTTTTATATAGCTTTAGTACTTGGTTTTATGATACGGCTATGCAGCATATCGCATGGTGGCCAAAGCAGAGCGACTCCTAGTACAGTCCTTCTCCGCTTAGTTACTTTTTCTTAACGCCTATTGTTCCTGCGTATACACTGCGTGGCACTGCATGACCCGCGAACTTGGCCAGTAGAGTCTTTCTTTCTTTCTTTCTTTCTTTCTTTCTTTCTTTCTTTCTTTCTTTCTTTCTTTCTTTCTTTCTTTCTTTCTTTCTTTCTTTCTTTCTTTCTTTCTTTCTTTCTTTCTTTCTTTCTTTCTTTCTTTAAGGCCGGGTGCATTAGGTCTGCGATGCTGCCGTGAAAAAAAAAAAGCTTTTGTTTCTTTTTTTCTTTCTCAACTCTTTGTTGTCCTCCGAATGACGACCGTTCTGGGAGGCATATCCCTCTTCCGCCCGGAAGTGTCGTTAGAACGTTGCGGAAACAGAACGCATCCGAGCGCGCTTGCTTGCTTAACCTGGAGTTCCAACGAGCGGCGTGAGGAAAGAAGCGCTAGTGCACGACGCCTATATTTGTGCGGGAAAGCAAAAATGCAGTTGTAGAAAAAAGATGAACAAAAAAGAGAGAGAGCGTGTTCTTGAGAACACCGCTCATTTGCCGGCAACGTTGATCGAGCTTTCTTTCTTGTTTTTTTGTCGTTGTTTTTCTGTTAGCCGTATGTGACATCGTGACGTCATCATACGAGAATCTTGTAGCGTTAGGTATAACGAAGGCGACACTTCATGCGCCGCACTGGTGCGCAGAAATGCGAAGGTTATTATAACGTTCTTGCGCATTGTGTACAAGGACGTTGTAGAAGTTATCGAGAAGTTTAGCCGGCCCGCTGTCTATAGTTTCGGTTTACGAATACAGTTTCGCTGGAGCCGTGAGCAGCAGTTTAGGGAAGCTTTTTTAACGACGCCTCACGCAACTATACAGTGTGTTGGAAACGTTCTTGAACGCGTCTTCTTGCGCTCCTTGTGCACGTTTTGTAACTGTATGTACGATATTTGTTGCCGAAAATATGGGCCTATACTGAAGGCAGCGCAGTACGTCGAAGCCACTTGACTTTAATGTGTTTATTTGCGTACTACAAGCAGTAGGTAGCATTCGCTATTGTCGGCTGGTTCTGATAAACTGTCGGCTGGTTCGGGCAGACTGATGGCTGATCTCGGGATTATCCATTGGCTGAATGATGGTTGATGATGGCTAACGGGTGGCTGATGTTGACTTTTCACAGTAACAACACCGCCATTGGCTGCATTCAATTTCACCCGTGACCGAGTTGTATAGAATTTTTTTTTTTTTCGTTGCATGAGCGCTCTTGTCGTAGGAAAACCGATAGCCGTGAGGATTTCAACTCGATGCCATTACAAGATGGAGGAAGACGAACTGCACGGATCTCTTGCCTTACTGATTCTGGCCTATAACAGCGACAGATGTTGCTGCCCAGTAAACGGCGCAGCCTGATCGAGTCTTCGAGGCAATTTGCGAGTAGAGTCCAGGTTGGCCGGCCTTCGCTTTCCAACCCGCATATATCGACCGGCTTCGTAGCGAGCTTCGGGTATGCAAATCTTGAGCCTACCAACGCCTCGCCGTTCATTCGAAAACACCTCTTTACACGCAGCTGTTCGGGCAAGCACAACCCCGCTGCGTTGTCAAGTGCGCGAGCGGAGTCCGTACATCCGTCACCGCCCCAATTCCCCTGCAAATGTTAATGTATGGCACGCGCCGTTCGCTTTCTATACCTCGAACGGTCCCTGTAAGTTGCCAAGACGTCGCTTGACAATGTGTGCTTGCGCTTATTTTGTACGTGTTTTAGTTTGAACGTTTGGAGTGCCATAGGAACCTAGGACGCGGTATTGCCTGCAGAGAGAGAGGTAGAGAGGAAGAACGTCAATGAAAGGCAGGGATGTTAACCAGCTAGCACATGGTTTGCTGCCCTACACAGGGAAGGGGGAAGGCTAGGAAAAAAATAAAGGAAAGATAGGACAACTAATACGCTCGCACGCATAGCAGAGTTCACTGCGCACACCCAGAATATCTCAAACTGCGAATTGTTAGGGTGCGGTTCTACTTCGACTGTTTTAGATGAAGTAGACTGCCATCCATCATGTTAATGAAGGCTTGCAAGGACTGGCTCCATGGCATCTAGAACTTGCAGGGTCAGGAGTATTATGGGAACCCTACAAGGATTGAAAGCTGGGCTAGTTGGTTCAAAAATGTTCATGGGAACCATTCAGGATGAGTACCGTGGTATGGAGGAATATCAGAGGAACATTCAGAGTGCCATAAGAACGGTGATCCTGTAGGTCTTTTGAACTGCAGGCAGACCGTTCCAGTTTTCATTGATTAGGCGTACGTTTTCTTGTTTGTTTGCTTGCTGTTACAACTCAGAAGCTGCAGGGAAAGGGAACTGAGCCTGTAAGGGTGTTTCCTAACCGCGTTATACCTGCGCCTGATTGGATTCCTGAAAGCGCTCTGATTACGACTAATTCTTGAGCTCGCTTCGTATGGAGATTTGCGCTGAGGCGCATAATTATTCTTCCTACGCATGTACAGACTTTGCAGGCGCCGAGAAGTATAAGGTCTCCTCCTCATTTCTTTTTCGGGAAGGGAGCTAAGAAAGTTAAACAAGTATGTGTACACGACGCTTCATTTTGCACGACACATTCTGTAGAATTCGTTGAGATGTTTTTAGTCTCGCATATAAAAGAGTTTTGCTTTTTTGCGCGCGACTGGAGCTACGGCTCCGAGCTGCACCATATCGACCATCTCGTGTTTTGACACGGGTCGAAGGAAAACGGCTGTAGCGAGCATTGGAAAGGTAGGGCGCTCGGAACGCATATGCGAGGGGCTTATTTTTCCGGGAATCGCCGTCGTAGTCACGTGACGTGTCACGTGACGTGTCACGCGTTGCCCCTTGCCGTTCGCTTGTGTGCCCCTTTTCAGAAGGAGACGCGCCCGCGCTGCACCGGGCTTCGCTTCGCGCGCCTATAAATCCCACCTGTTGGTCACGTTTCTGTCGCTCTGTGATGAGAAGGGAAGAGAGAAAAGGGGAAGGGAGAAGAGAAGAGAGAGAGAGAGAGAGAGAGGGGGTGTTCCTTCTCTTTTTGTGTATGGCGGCCTTGTCGTTGCGGCGCGCGTGCGTTTGTGCTTGCCGCAGTAGCGCTCGCGCCTTCCTAAACGCAACATACGCACCTCGAGTGCTGAGTCATCGTCCGTTATCTTTTTTTTGCTCCTTCCGAGCAAAGACGAACGGCAGAGGAGATGAGACAGGTGAAATGCCTCAGGAAATCCCGCTGTTGTACTGGCTTTATATAGTATACTACCCCTACTACTACTACTACATGGCGGGATTTTGATTGACAGCCGCAATTTTCGTGCCGCACCAGCTCGTCATAGTTGCCGTCTTTATTAAACAGCTGCTCTCTGTTATTTTTTTCCGTTCTGACTTCCTTCTCAGACAGCCTGCTTTCTCTTCGTCTACTTGACGTGCCTTTTCTGAGCAATGTTTCTCTTTGCTTCGTGACGTGATTCGAGACGAGTTTATCAAACGAGGAGTGCGATGTTGTGATTTTTGAGAAGACCGTCCGTGCTCTGCGACGGCCACCTTTTTTTAGCTGAGGGGCACGCTTTTGTTTGTGCGTGCGTCGACGCGTATTATTCGTTCTTGCATTTCCATTTTCTTTTTGTCTTTCTTTAGTGCCAAATTTAATAATAATATCAGGGGTTTTACGTCCCAAAGCCACGATATGATTATGAGAGACGCCGTAGTGGGAGGTTCCGGAAATTTCGACCACCTGGGGTTCTTCAACGTGCACTGACATCGCACAGTACACGGGCATCTACCATTTCGCCTCCACCGAAATGCGACCGCCACGGCCGGGAATCGAACCCGCGACCTTCGGGTCAGCAGCCGAGCACCTTTAGCCACTGATCCACCGTGGCGGACTTAGTGCCAAATTTGTCGGGAGGTGTTGAAGTTTGCGACACGAACATGTGCCCGTATGGAAAAGTCAGTCACCAAATACGCGAGACGACCTCGACGTCACGTGAATAGTCAATTGCCATTGGATTGGTCATTAATGCGAGTTCTCGCTGGGTGTGACTGGGGTGGCTGCGGGCGGAGCTTGCACATACTCTTAGGTTGTAACCGGCAGTAGTTAACATCCCTTCCTTTCAATATATCACCTTATCTTTCTCTGTATATATGACGTCCACGTATATGTATATGAGTTATAAGTTGTCATTGAAGTGTGGCGACTTATGTCCGGATGGCGCATGCGCACTATTTTTCTACGTGTTACTTCCGCATTTCTGTAAACGCTTGGTCGCGTGCCTCTCCTTCTTATTCACTTGGTACCTCGCTTTACACACTTTTATTAATATATATATTTTTTCATAAATCGAACGAATACTAACTCGCATTGTTCGCCCCTATTCACAGCCGAGTTGCTGTCATTGGGGTGCTGCGAACTTAACTAAGTTAGAGAGACAAACACGTGACACCTTTCGTTCAGGGCAATTGAAACAGCGTGTTGCTCATTTAGCTTTCGCTTTCATTCTACTGCCCCCCCCCCCCCTCCCCCCCCCCCCCCCTTTTTTTTTTCTCGACATTACCTCAGTAAGCCTATACAGGGGTGACTGCAGAGCTGTATCCTCGGTGCTAAGAACATTGAACTAGTTAATGCGAACGCATCTACTGCAATAGGTCTCGCCTAGCCTCCACCGCGTTGCACCTGATATGTGGAACGGAGTATAAGAACGCTAGCACAGGAAGCTCGACCGGGCTATATAGGCAGGTAGAGTGAATGCTCTAGTTTTTACGAACGCTCGAAATACTATACGAGCGAAGCTCAGGAACGGGAAAACGAAACAAAGGGAGCGGGGACAAAGGTAGCGGACCCTGGCGGGGTTTAAGACGTCTTATATACGTCTCAAAGTAGACGGTTATCAGCCCTCGGCGTCTCTGCACCCAGGTTCGTTGAGGCATTCGCTGCAAAAAAGAAGAACGGCTCCTGACTCTTCCAGTGAAAGTGCACCGGCACACTTTCTCCTTTGGCGCGAACAGAGAGCACTTAAAGAAAAAAAAAAACGAAAAAGTAATGAAAGAAAAGAGAGGCGCTGAAGTATCTTGCCGCCTTTCTTGACTTCGGCTGCTTTGTCTTTTGGGTCGAGACTTTATGGCGCTTTGTTTTAGAACAAGGCGGGTACCAGCTGCATTGTGTGCCGTGTCAGTGTGTATGTGTAGTTCCGCCACACGCCGCTCGCTGGCGCTCGCTTCAGCGCTGCGGAAGAGCTGGGACAAGAGAAAGAAGCTCCTAAAAAGGCGTACAACAGGAACAGTTGTATACTTATAAAGGCGGTAGTACATACACACGCCGTCACTGTGTGTGCATGTGTGTCGTCAACACTCACCCTCCGTATCCACCCTCCATCTCCCCTTGCCCGCCGTCGCTAAAACACGCATTGTTCTTATGTGTACGCGTGGACTCGAGCGAAATACGGAAGTGACGTTCCCGCGTACGAACGCCCGGCGCTCCCACGTGTCTCTCCTTACAGAAAGGCGTTGTCTCCTCATCTGTTCCGTTTTCGTCAAGTTCCCGCCTTCTTGTTCTTCAACTTCAGGAAGACATCGCAATAAAGAGGCGTTGAAGGCGAGGTAGCGATCCCTACGCGCTCGTAGAGTTTGTAGATTAGGAGAAAGGCACGAACCTCCGACCGTTAACCGCGTACAAAAAAAAAAAAAAAAAAAAAAAAAAAAAAAAAAAAAAAAAAAAAAAGCCAGTTTCAAGCCGTGCAAATTACCGCCGGACAGCGAAGCTGTATTAGCGCGCGTGTAAATGATCGAGCATAATGATCATCATCATTTGACATCATCATCATCAATTCGTTTTATTTATTTCTTTATTCACCCCTCCAACCTCTTCACGTGACCTGCGCGACGCCTACTACTATTACTACTACTACTACTACTACTACTACTACTACTACTACTACTACTACTACTACTACTACTACTACCACCACCACCACCACCACCACCACCACCACCACCACCACCACCACCACCACCACTACTACTACACCGACGATGACACAGGGTAGATCCAAGACAGCGTCGCTGTACAAATTGTGCTGCCGAATACGGAAACCTAGCTGTTCTGTCTTCCTTTTCACTGAACGAGTCGAGTAACATGTCTTGTCTATCCGTCTTGTTCTCACTGTCTGCCTTGTCCTTCCTTAATCTCTCGGTCTTTAGCACCCGCCACACACTCGGTCCCTGGGATCATCTGTTCCGCCACTTGCCGAGCGTCTCGCTCTACGTGTACGCGTATACATGGCAAGGTGGAGGCGCACCTTTTTCTCGACTCGGTCGAAATTGCCGAGGAAGTGTACGACCGACGAGCCTCTCTTTCACTGCGCCGTGTCTGTTATATTCTTTTTCCCGAAATCTTGCCGGGGCTGTCTGTGTGTTTCAAGCTAACGGCGCGATGTTCCAAGACCCAGAAAACGAAATGACATCCAAGCACATCGTGTATATAGGAATGCGGCGGTGTACGCTTTCGGAACAATGGGATATCTTGGGACGGACTCTGTGTACGGGCGTGTGTCTCAGAAAGAGCGAATTATATTGTGGAGTGTAGATAGGCGTGTACTCACACGCACACACACACTGCGCGTGTAGTTTACACGAGAGAACTGGATCAGAGATTGTTTCCCACGGGCGTATATATAAACACTTATATTTAGTCTCAGCTCACACTTGGTCTTGGCGCGCGGCTTTCCATGTTAGCGGTGTGTGATAAGAAATTGTGGTTGCGGCTTACGCCGTTTACGCTTTCTAATTGCAGTTGTGTACAGGAGTCGTACAAAACTGGTCTCATTACGGCCAGCAGTTAGAATGCGTACGCGACCTTTTCGCTTGCACCGAGGGTCTTTAACGGCGTGGTCAGCGGTCAGCTTTGTGCGCGTACTAATGAATTAGGACACGGTAAGAGGAAAGCGTGCTGTCCTCCTTTCCTGGCTTGCTACGTACGAGTCGATAAACTATGTTAACTAACACGTCCTTACCCGCTGTATCATTTGTTATAGGCATGCGTAAGGAATTGGTGACTGTTCGCGCATATATCCAGGCGCGCCCATGTCCCTCGACCAGTATACTGTAGCCCATGTGGACCTGCAGAGAGCGTCACTTAGACTTCTAGATAGAGTCTACAGAAGGTATAATATCCCGCGTAGGATAACTTTCCGAAATTCTGTAGAATATGCGCTGGTTGTTGGTTTAGTTCCGTCGGGTTCTGAAGCGGAGCGGGCTATTGCACATGCCTGGGAACATAAATCTAGACGTCTAAGGATACTTTTTAACGGCCGCTTAATGGCCGGTGTATGCACTGCGCGTGCCTCATTATCACATAAACTAGCTTTTGAAACGACCTTCACGAAAACATGCGCGTGTACATCACGCTCGTTTCTCTGTCGCCTCCAATCGTTGTCCCACTTTAGCAGCATGATCTTGATTGGCTGCACGACGAAAAAAAAGACATCTAAAAAAGAAATAGTTTTATCCAGCAGAACGCGTGCCGCCATCCTATAAGCGACTCGAGACAATGCTGCCCTTGGCCGGGATTTACGATATTTGAAAGCGTGGGCTCTTGAAGAACGATGCTTAGGGTCTTTTTTTTTAATTTATTTTTTTAACAAAGCCAATAAAGAGTTCTGTTCGTCGTGATCAGTATCAAACCTCTGCGGCGTTTAGCCGGGCTCTGGGGGAGGGGGTGGGGGGGGGGGGGGGGGAGCCACGGAACTGCTTGAGGCTTGTCGTAACTTATGGGCTGTCTGTCCCCTTTTCTCGCCTCTCAGTCTTTGCAAGCGGTGACCTTACATTGTTTTGCTGGTAATGTATTAACGGTAGCCTTTGCAGCCTAGGTTCAGACTCTCTCTTCGGGTATGTTTCTGTCGTGTCTTTGGGTTTGTTAAAGTTGGAGAGAAATTTATTACCGGCGCTGCCTGGCGCACGGGCCCCTTCTGTAATGTTTGCTGTAAGCGGTACTGCCGCCGGTTGCAGTGGTTGTCGGTATTTTTTAAGTACTCTAATCGAACCACTCGGAATGTAACCAAGAGCAATAAGTAAATGCTGTTGAATTGACATTTCTGCTTTTATTCTGAATCATTCAACCTAGAGTTTGAGTAGAGCACGCCTGTAATACACGCAGGGGAACCTATCGCTGTCCGAATTCAGAAATTGTGACGTCAGTAACGTACAGTTTTCATTAAACGCTATCCTATTTGAAATTTGCCTTAGGAGCTAGTCGATAGCGTTTAGGTGATGATTATAAAAAGAAGAGTGCACGCTCCATGTTTTTTTCTTGAGCATGTGTATTTGGCGAAAAAGTTGGGATGTATATTTCATTGGAATGACGTCTTGTAAACGTTGCGGACAAAATTGCTGTCACAAAGCTTACCTGAATCGTACGTTCGCCTAGTATTAGTAATATACGGCTGTTTACAGGACATGTATACATATTTTAGGTTTAGTCTGTCGATATTTTTTACGTACTGCTTCGATGTTATGCATACTCTGATGCCAGGTTCGTGTCTGCTTCGTTCAGCATAATCTCCATTGTCTTCATCTATCCTCTTTTTTTACGTTTTTAACCGTGGGTCAGCTAATGTTTTTACCGACAAGTTAAACGATTTACGATGCCGGCGTTCGGTTCTCCTCTATTCTCTACGTTATCGTCGTCATTGTTACGTGCCGTCGAGTCGCAGTCGACTCCTGGTGACATTGTGTGTGTTTGAACGTCAGCGACCGCATTCTAAACTTGTTTGCAAGTGTTGAACATTCACTGGCGTTCATATTCGAGTTCTTCACGCTCGCCTGGATGTCTCTATGTGGCCTGAAAAAGTATACCGTCTAACTGTCTCGTGTACGGGCTTCACCCCTTTTATCTTACCTTCGAAAACCTTTGGCTAGCTTTACACAGCATACACAGCTTGGAACCGATAGCCTGCACAGCGTGACCAAAATGACAGAACTTTAGTTTCATTCAGGGCATTTGCTTTGAAAGAGCCGTCTCGCTTAATGTTTCTCTCCACCGATAGTGTGGGTCGTTTTTCAACTCTCGCGGCAGTTTCAAATTCTCAAGACTTTGTGCGCTCCACATATCGAAAGAATCTGGCGTTCTTTCTTTTCTTTCTTTTTTTATTTCTCAAGAAGACAACGTCGTGCCTCATCAAACGTGAAAAGTGGCCGTCGCCGTCAACTCGAGTGATGCAAAAAGTCGTCATATGATTACGTCGACATCATGACGTCACCAGGCCCGTAGCCAGGAATTTTTTCGGGGGGGAGCCCACTTGTTGAAGGGCCTTGAAAAACTCCTATTTTTTCGTTATTTATTTTCCGGTAAAACACCCCCCCCTTCAACCAAATTTCGCCCCCCCCCCTCCCCCCGGCTACTGGCCTGGACGTTACAGATCGTCAGAAATCGTGAGTTCATCATGACGCGTAAGGGACCGTCTGATTGTGTTGCTCAGGCGTGCGAACCACAGAGGAACGCGTTGACGTGACAGTGGAACAACGACGACTTCTTTTCGCGCACTATTGCGCGACATCGGCCTCTCTCTCGTCCACCTACGTGTCGCGTGACGTCACCAAAAGCGCGCGCGCGCGCACTTGCCGTGCCAAAGGCGAAGGAAGTGCGCCCGCGCGTCTCCGCCCACGTGTTCAGCAGAGAAAGCAGCGTTTGCCCACGCGTGGCCAGCTCCACGGCTAAACACTATACACGGCGGCTTCGCCCGCAGCCACGGTGGGGGGAGATTGTAATTCAGCCACCAATACGGGGTGGGATTAGGATACAAGAACAAACTAATGCCACCTATATTAACTTGTAGGTGTCGTTGTGCAGCCGCCTGTTTTTTTTTTTTTCCTTCTTCTTCTTCTGGTGAGAGCGGTTGACAAGAGAAAGATACATTTGGAATATTGGTGGAGTAAACCCGGAAATCAGATTAATGGAACGCTCGTCGTTATAGATGCAGATGACAGTGCATTATAAAAACGGAAGCTTCTGTAGGAAAAGAAGCGCCGTGGTGGTACAGTGCGCACGGTGCTCGGCTGCTGACCAGTAAGTCTCGGGTTCGAATCCCGGCCGCGGCGGTCGCGTTTCGATGGAGGCCAAATGCTAGAGGCCGGCGTATTATGAGGTGTTAGTGCTCCTTAAAGAGCACCTCGTGGTCGAGATTTCCAGAGCCGCTCCACTATACGGCGTGCCTCGTAACTATTTCGTGCTTTTAAAGGTACGCTGAAGAGGAAAACGATTTTTTTTTTTCATGTTATAGAAAATTGCTCTTTCACAATTCCAAGATCATCACGCTCGCCCCGGAAACACGCTTGGCAAGCGAAAAAACGCGCGAAAAGAAAATGCGGGTGGCGACGCCACATTTAAATTCCCGAACTAAACGTCGTGGCGTCGTAGATTTTGACGGCGTCTACTAGGTCCTACGCAGTTTCTAGTCAGTAAAAATGAAGTGCGTTGTCGTCCGAAGGGGCCGTAGGCTTAACACACCAAGTTTCAGTAGATTTCGTTGAGCCGATGTCTCTAAAACACGAAATATACAATTTGAAATCCGTGACGTCACGCGCGGAGATTTCGGCGCGAAATTCGAAATTGAAACGCTGACGTTGATTTTCTCCTTTATTAATAAAGCTATGACGGTTCAAGTGACGACGTTAGAGTTGTCAGAGTACGATTGACTAATCCGAAACGATTCATTGGCTCTCATTAGTGTCCCTGTAACACGTAAAACCCCGCAAATTATTATAGTAATATTATAGGGAAAGAATGTAAGATAGAAAGTGCGGAAGAAAGGGAGCAGATGCCCCTTTTGCAGAAAATGTCCCTTTTACATGAAGTCCCTCTTTTACAGAAAGTACCCCTTTTGCACCCCCCCTGCCGACGCCCATATTAACGGTGCGTCCTCTTGTAGTCGTCGAGTCCAAGTTTGGTCCCCAAAGGGGTTTTCTGGCATCGCGCGGAATTTTTGCGAACGTCTCGCCGCATAACGTAGACAAGATACGAGGGGAAACGAACGTGTAAAAGAGGAATAAAGAAGTCAGAAAGACACTCTCGCTCGGAGAACACTCGTCGAAGAAGGCACGAAGAGACTGCACGGCTGCTGCGGTTGCTGCGGTTGCAGCTTTTACGCGCGGTGTTCGTCTTGGCCTTGACAGGTTTTTCGCGGGCGCAGCTTTTCGAGAGTTGCGGAGTTTCCGCGCTGGCACCGGTGCACGATTCTCTCCTGTGTTTGTTTAACGTTCTTTTTTCTCTGCCTCGCTGTATCCTACTCCGGATTTTCTTTTCCTGTTTTTTTCCCCCCGCTCTCCTCTCTGTCTTTCCGCGGACGTGTAAGCCTTTCTTTCTTAATATGTTTGGAACGACGCTCGAAAGTTGCGTGCAGTAAATTCGGGAGTGCTTCCGAAGCAACCGGTTTTAGCGTACGTTGCGTTTTTATAAAGCCTCTCAGAAGATAGGGCTACACTGTAGCGCTTCTATTTATTCGTAAGCCACGCTTGCGACACCGCAGGCTCCTGAAGGCCACGCACTGTGAGGCGGGATGTTGTGTGACGACAAATACGTGAGCAGTGCGCCTTACGAAGTCGTTGCTTTGCCAATTATGCTGCTGCTGGGGTGGCAGTGCGGGGCTATTCCCACGTCTAAATATTTCCGTGTATTCATGCATATATGTACAAGGTCTAACCTTATAGCAGTGTTATCCAGCGCCACTAATGGCCGTTGGTGTGGAGGATTCATAACGTCGTTGATATATGATCGACGGCGTCACTTGGATTGTGGCACGTGAACGTGCGTATATGCTGTATAAGTACTTACTTCGTTCGCCATGAGCGGTGCGTCATAATCTCATTCCATGTGTGTAGGTTCCTCTAAGCGAATGGGAACATTTTATGCGCATATTTTCCACTTGTGTGCTGGAACAGATTAAAGAGAGAGAGAGAGAGATTGGAAGAGAAAAGATAGGCAAGATAAGAATATTAACCATAACAGATATCCGCTTTGCTACACTGCACAAGGGAGGAACTATAGAAAGGTAAGAAAGAAATGAAGACACAGAAACAGGGCACAAGAACACAGTCACTGCATTTCCGCAGCACAGGGTGACACTGCAGTCGTTTGCGTAGGTTTGTTTCTCATGAGAACAGCAATCGCACGTTCGTAGCTTCTGCGTCGACGGCTTTATAAGTACGGTATTTTAAAATTTCTCCTGTGGTCAGCATAGGCGTGCGCACGAGGGGGGCAGGGGGTGTGGCAGCCGATACCCTCCCCCCCCCCCCCCCAGTCACCTAGGAGGGGGGGGGGGGCAAAGTCTGCCCAATACATTGACTTAATAGGGAGGGGACCGCTGCTACGACCCCCCCCCCCCCCCCCTCTGAAAGGAAGCCCTGCGCACGCCTATGGTGGTCAGTATGTGCTATCGCAGTCGTGAGTGTTCATCTCTGAGCACAGTATCGAGGTTAGTCGTACCAAACACACTAACTTGTTCGCTCGAGAACACAGTTACTACAGGCAGCGTTGTCAGCCGTTCCAACGGGCAATGCAACAGATTGTGTACAGTCTACTCCAGCCCGTAATAGAGTTCTGGTTAAGATTGCGCATACATGCGTTGTACTGCATGCAACTAAAAGGTGCGGAGATTGAGCGTCGTGAGCGCACGGAATTCTGGCGCGCATCGTCTTCTTCGTCGTGCTCTCCGTCACTGTCCCGGAATAGCGCGGCGTCCTGTGGCCGCGGCGCGTCAGTCCGTCATCTCGGTCGGCACCACCTCGCTCGCTTCTTTGAAAGTTTCTTTTGTCTGTTCTTTTGCGAGAACCTGCCGGCCCACGCTGCTGCAACGCTCTCGCTTTCACGCGTTGGCCGCAAAAGGTGGGCGAGAATTCATGCATGCACGCGTCGCGTCATCGTTCGCATAACCGCGGTTGTCGTGCGTGCGCGAATCTTCCTCACTGAGATTCGGGGGCTCTGGAAATAACGGTTGCAAAATTACTTGCTGTGTAGCCTCAGTGGTTCAAACCAGGTAGTAGACCTGGTTCGAACGTGGTGAACCTCCTTTCCTTGCTGATATGAATACTCCTCTCTCTCTCTTTCTCTCTATCTCTCTATTTGTACGCCCAGCGGTTTTGGATGCTAGAAACCTGAAGCTCCCTGCAGGGGTGACGCCAGCCAGCTGGTGCCACGGGTGGGGGGGGGGGGAGGTGAGGTGGTGGAAAGCCCCTCTACGTTTTCGCCTGAAATTCCCCATGAGCAAACATAGTCAAAGAAGAAGGCATAAGTTCCACGCCCCCTCCCCCCTCCAGCGAAAAAATCCTGACGCCACCCCTGTCTCTCTGAATAATTTACTGATCTTAGCTTCTCAAAGCGACGGTCTGTCTATAGTTTCGGAATAAGCTTGACCTCCGCGGCTCTGTTGCCCGCACACAAAGTTAGGCTAATGAGCGTTCATTTGCATGCTAACGAAGGCGGACCGCCGTCGCCACTTGATGACGACAGTGTGATGACGATCTTCAGAGGCATCACACGTGAGAGCCTTTGGTTGATTTGTGTATTGTAGAGAAGAGACAGCACCCTTGCTGCGGGCCGGCTGTTTTAGATGTGAAGCATCTTATGGCGAAGCTTAATCCGGTGGTGGTGGTGGTGGTGGTGGTGGTGGTGGTGGTGGTGTGCCGCGTGCCCACCCTTACTGCGCATGCGCAAACCCTTTAAAAAAAATAAAAATAAAAAAAACCTCCTCTCCCCCCTCTCTCTCCTCTAGGCATCCCTCCCCGCGGCAACCACACCATCACTGCGCATGCGCCTCCCCTCCTCTCTCCCCTCTTACACTCCCCCCCTCTCCTCTAGGCATCCCTGCCTGCGGCGTCTACACTCCCACTGCGCATGCGCGTCCCCCCCTCTCTCTCCTCTCCTACGCTCCCCCCTCTCTCCTCTACGCATCCCTGCCTACGGCGTTCACACTCCCACTGCGCATGCGTGTCACCCCCCTCTCTCTCCTCTCCTACGCGCCCCCCCTCTCTCGCCTCGCGACGCCGACGCAGGCAGCGTCTGATAGCGAGTTTCTTGTTTAAAAAGACCGACTGCTCGCGCTGCACAACCGTTCACTGGCCACCCCGTATATATGGCAATGGATCTTGACCTCCAAGGTGGTGCCGGTGGGAGATTTCTCCTGTGCGTTGTTGAACAATAAAAATTCGCAGCGTGCGCGTTAACTAAAAGCGGAGTGCGGGTCTCTGTGTCCAGTCGGAGTCTTCTGTCTCTCATTGCCCATTAGCAGCGATTGGCATGTTCCAGTAGGAAACACTGCTCCATCACTGCCTGCTTTGCGCCTCCCCAGTTTTCTCTCCTGCGCAACGCTGCGATGAGCGCCAGCGTCAACGCCGCCGGCCAGTGTAAGCGTTAGCGCCCGCTGCTTCACATCTACACATGGTTCCCTTTAGCGGGAGATGGTGTAATTTTTTTTTAAGTCTGACTTCGTTCTCCTCTTTCCCTAGCCGAGTATGCACCCGTGGCCGAGCACCGCTTTTCATCATGACACTCGGCCATGACTGCGAGCGCGCGTCACTGCCGACAATGCTTCTGGTATACACTTTCATGACTGATTTAACTACGCCGTGACAATAGGGCTTCGGCCCTAGTAGTGCATATTCCTACAAAGCGCAGTGTGCGTGAAGCGGAACAAAACGGCCCCCCTGTCAAGATCCACGAGCTGCGCGACTCCGGGCGTGAAAGATGGGCTCGCGTCTACCTCCATGACAGCTCGTTCGTATCACTTTATTTCACTCGCGTTTTCTTACCGTTTCTAGTTTCGCGCGTGCCGGAAGGGGTAAGCCTTGCGCAAAGGAAAGGCCTCGCAGAAAAGGGGCGCACTGCGCAAATTGTCCCTTCAAGCGGCGCGCCGGCTCTTTAACGCATTCCTCCGAGCTCGGAGCCGTGGCAAGCAGCAGCCTTTTAAGCGGGGTTTTCGCGCCAGTCCGAGCTCCAGGTCCCCTTTTCTTTTCCGAAAGGGGCGCGGAGAAATTGCCTGTAACGCGCGCAAGCTATGGCGCTCGCTCGCAGCGTTCGCAGCGTGCACTTGGCACCGGAAGACCCGGAATAGTTCGGGCGACAAATGGCGTTGAGATAGGTATGTCCATGCGTGGCAACCGTCTGCATGTTCATGCTTATACTGCTCCATCTGGGAGAAAAAAGAACGCAAAACGAGGTAAAGCAAAACGGCTAGCTCAAACGCAACAACGCAAACAATGCGAAGCAAAACGGCTGCAGAAGCAGCGCGTCTACGAAGATAACCAAGAACGGCTCCGGAAGCAGACGACGTTCGTTTGGAAACGTTTTTTCGAGCAGAAGTGAAATGCACGAAGCCGCTGCGTGGCTTAACGCTGCTGGCGCGATGTCGTCGTGTGGTTTGAGAAAAATAGCGTGGTTTCCAGCGCAGCAGCGTTCGTTGATATCAAATGACTGAATGAGTTGCATTCGAATGAACAGCCGACTTACACGCTCTTGTACGCAGATTGTTTGAAAAGGATAGGGCGGAGCCTATTTTCAGTAGCTTATTTAACGCAGCTCGGCTCAGCGCCGCAGGGACGGGAGTATTGCGGAATAAAAGCTTACGGGGTCCCTTATGAATTCGCCTGAGATGCAGGGCTTAAAGTGTCCCATCATTGGAGGGGGGGGGGGGGGGCTCATAGGGCGGCGACATATATATATATATATATATATATATATATATATATATATATATATATATATATATATATATATATATATATATATATATATATATATATATATATGTACATATGCGTGTGTGGAGACAACTGTCTCTAGCACAAATAAATATATTAGTTTTAATTTCTCCGTACACATCACTACTGCCAAATAATCAACACCAGTTCTTTTCAAATGGGTGCAGCAGTGCTAGAGTTGGCATGCCAAGAAGGGGCCGAGCCCCACCTTAAAATATGGAAGAGGGGCCGGGCCCCCCCCTGCCCCCCCCCCCTCCCCTGACTTTAAGCCCTGCTAAGATAACTAGAAGGCCAAAGCTATCTTCTTTTTCGTCTCAGTCGGTGTATTGATTCTTTTTTTCTTTTCTTTTTTCTTTAGCGTATGCAACGGGCAGCTGTCGTATCTGTGTACACGTCTTCATGCACCCTCGCTGTTTCTTCAGGTATCAGCTTGGCGCGAGCCGCGACACCATCTCGCGTTTCGCTTGGCGGCGCGCCGCGGTGGGAGGTCGCGGCGTTTGATGTGGCTCGCGCGTGTCAGCTGCTGCCGCCGCCGTCGTCGGCGCCGCTTTTGCTGCTGTCCTCGATGCCGCTCCGCTTAAAAGTGTGCGGCGCTGTGCGTGGCTTTCTGAGAAGCGCCAGCGGCTGGCTCAGTTTAAACAGCTTGGTTCAAATTCATTGAATGCTCCGTTGCAACCTAGTTATGACATGGCGGCAACACATTGCAACTTTACGCATATATGTGTCGGATGAATTGCTTGTGCAAGCACAACCAATTGGTGTGAGGTCGGTCGCGTCAGGGGAACCAGAAACGTAGAACCAATAGAGCTATATGTCCGTCCATTGTCCGTGCTTGATCGCACCTCGGTGGTAGAGTGTTAGGTGCTCGGCTGTTGTCCAGAAGGTTGCCGGTTCGATCCCGGCCGCGGCGGTCGTATTTCGATTGAGGCGTAAATGCTAGAGGATACAGATGAATTTGACATAAAACGCACGAGCACCGCCACGAATGCTTCCCTATTTTTGTATACCGCGACGTGAATTTATAGGGTCATGAAACGTCTAGTGCCTCAACCTAACCGTTTCCATGCGTATGCGTCTACCGTTGCACTGTTCGTTTAGTTATTAAAAAAAAAAAACATACAATACGTCAAAGTTAACACCCCAATAAGGCTGCACCGAAAACCCCGTCCCGTAAAATAGTCTATAAGGTGCATGCGGTTGTACATCCTCTCATCCGCGCTGTGGTACGTTGGCTTCTGGGCGTCGCGGCAAGAGTTTTGTAGAGCTGCGGCTTTAGGGGAGTTTCTTTTTGCGCGGCCACGGTGTCAGACTGCTGGCGGGGGTGTCTTTTCTTGGCTCCTCCGTCGGATGCGATAAGCGGGAGCATTCCTGGGATGGCGCGAAAAGGAGGAAGAGCTAAGCCTTGAGAGAGTGAGTGACAGAGAGAGAGGGTGTGAGAGAGAGGTGCTATGAGAGAGAGAGAGAAAGTGATGAAGTGCTTGCTTGTCTGGTGACTGTGGGAGCGGCGAGGGAGAGGGCGCGCTCGCTCCCTCAACCGTTCGCGCACACCTGTGCTTCGCTTGTCTCGGGGTGGCCGCTCTTGAAAAAGAAGAAGAACCTCAAGTGTATAGCCGTACGTTGTCGACTTCAAGAACGGAGGATGCATTCGGCAGCGGGACACATGCACTCCCGGCGTCGTGTACATACATTACGTCCACGCTAACTGGACGAAATTTATAGATGCGATGAGAAAGTAGTCGAGCAAGCAACTTCGCTGGAGCCGACGTTTTCGACGAGGGGATTTGTCTTCGTCAGGACTTGTCGCCGTTTCGTCCAGACGCTGACAAACGTCTTGCCTTTGTCGAAACGTCGGCTTCAGCGATATTGCTTTTTTGAGCGAATTCCTCATCGCTCGAGGTATCCACCTTGCCTTGAACGATCTGTTTTTAAAGTATAGAAAGAAATGTAGACGATTGCCATATCGGCAAGACGAGGGACGCGGTAAGGTGACGATAAGATTTCGGGTGTCGCTAGATTCAGTCGCTTGTTTTCTTAACGCGTCGCGATATCCCCACGTTCCGCTTACGTCATCATCCTCTGTCTGTTCACGTCATCATCCTCTGTCTGCTCTTCAGTATCTACGTTGTACCGTGTCCTTTGTCATTTTTAAGCGGCAAACGTGGCCCTGCGGATCACGATGGAGCCTTCCTTTGGGATGCCTTCCTTCGACCTGTCTTTTTCATAGATAAATTAAGAAAAACACTTCGTTGTGTAGGACATGAGTTCTTTTTGTCCGTTGGCTTCTTGGTACTTCCAACACATTGTAGCTTGGCGGCAACACACAGTGCAAGCTTATACATATACTGTGTGTTGGTTAATTACTTGTGCCAACGGATTTACCGGATGAAGCTGGAATTGTTGTTATGCCTTTGCCCTTACATCCGTGGTTCACTAACATTGCATGGGAACTCATGTGTGGGACTTTCGGGTAGGAACTAATGTGGAGCGCTCGAGTTATTTTTCTTTTTTGTTCTTTTTACACGACACTACATATTAAGGAACACATTGAAGGGCAACATGAAAGGAAAACGAACATTTTGGAAATCATGTTTATATAAAGTTACAATATAGGTCAGGCGCTACGCAGTCGTAGATCTTATACCAATCATATGCTTTCATAGTGACTGCGGAAAATCGTTGAAGTTGCCTCGCAATACGAGGCGAGCGGGAGTTGTTCCTTTCACGACCAATGCAAGGAAAGAAACAAGAAACATTTAATAAAGTCCACACCACGGTGGTCCACACTCTGCAGGGATCTGGAAGCCTGCGCTTTTCTCCAAACTGTGCGGGATCTGGAAATCCTCTGGGATGGATCTTCGAAGTACGGGGAATGGTCGGAGGGAAGTGGAGAGAGAGTTAAGAAGTCTTCTGCGGGAATGGGTGAGGGGGAGACGGATGAAGAAGCGTGGAAGATGGCTCAGTTTAAATCTGCGATAAGCGAGAGGTGCTTTCTATCGCGAATCGATTTGTCGATCCACCGTGTGGCAGCGGTGGGCTTCAGTCGGGGGAAACCGTTCCACGTCTCCTCCCCCTTACGACTGCACCGGCAGCTACTGTGTCGATCTGTCTTTATCTTTATTTATTTATTTTTTCATTTTCGGCTAGATGTGTTCGTATATATACCGTAGACTTCACACTCGAGAAGTGTTTGACGCGTAGATGACGCGTAATAACGGGGGCTTCTCGGCAATCTCGTCGAGAAGCAGGAACTGCCGTCGGTCATGCCGTTCTAGCGGAAAGATCGATCCCAATCGACCGTTGACTTTAGAGTTCACGTTTAATAATAATAATAATAATAATAATAATAATAATAATAATAATAATAATAATAATAATAATAATAATTGTTGGGGTTTTACGTCCCGAAAACCCCGATATGATTATGAGGGTACGTCCGTATTGGAGGGTTCCGGAAATTTCGACCATCTGGTGTGCTTTGACGCACACCTAAATCTAAGCACACGGGCCATCTAGCATTTCGCCTCTGTAGAGGCGAAATATATCGAAATGTGACCGGGATTCGGTCCCGCGACCTTCGGTTCAACAGTTCATTGAGCACCATAACCACTAGGTCACCGCGGTGGTTAGAGAGTTCCACGCTTAACGTAATTCTCGCTCGTAATGATAGAAAATGCGCCGTATAATGATTTAATCTGTGCAGTGTGCCTTACAGGCTGTAGGCTTAATTTCACTTAACCAGAATCCGAAATCGCCGTATTCTTTTAAGAGTACAGACGTTCGGGCTGGTTAGTTCGGTACACTCAATGAGCCTATTAGTTGAGAAGAGTATGAAGGTTGGGCATGTTGGTTATGCATAACTGATCACGTAGCGCAAAAAGTTTGACACAGGTCAAAAGAAGGGACGAAGACGAGCGTTCGTCTTCGTCGCTAATTCTCTTGTCCTGTGTTAAATTTTTGCGCTACGTGATCAGTTGAGCCTATTAGCGCTGAAAAGACTGGTACCAAATAAGACGACGGGACGTGCGCTCTCCTGTCGTCTTCCCTTGTCCTTGTGACTTTTAGGGGCGAAGCACCTTAGGGTCTCGGCTTTTCGGCGTGTCGTGTCGTCGTCACGGTCCATCATAAACGGGTATGCGCCACAAAAATTGGGTGAATCCCACTACTGGCCACCGGTCCATACTACGCACATTATGAATTAAAGGTTCGACGTTACTGCATAAAACGTTGTATTTGGCTTTGCAGCGGTGTCAGAATCCCCGACGAAATTTACCAAGGCGCTCAAGTTTCTTATCTAAAACCAGAGGCAGAAATGTGGATCTCTACAGTAAATTCATCTATTTGAAACACCACATCTTGAAACATATTTGCAAAGTGACGGTGCTTTAGTGGACCTGTAGCGAGTAAAGCAGTAAAGAGTATAAAGATTTTGCTGTGGGAAACACCGGTGCACACTGCATGCCTCGCCCCCTCCCCGAGGTTTCACGTTTGTGGAGCTGAAACACCCTTCCCTACATGCCCCTTCGCCACAATTTTTTTTTTTAGCGCTATGGCCTCCTTGAATGTATTTTTTTTCTCTCGCGTGGTAAATAGTATACAAATAGTCAACCATAGCGCGCATACTTCCGTTCCGCATTCGTTCATTTCCACACAGTACCGTATTACGAACCTGGTATCTTCGACACTACCCTTGAACGGTAATTACCCTGAGGGAAGTCCGCCGAAATTCGAGTTTTTATTTATTTTTTTATTATTGTTTCGAAACCGGTTACCCTTAGACCGGAGGCACGAAGTAGCTAACCCTCTATTTCCTGCACCTCAAGCACCTCAGCTGCAATTTTTATGCAACATCACATGCCCGATTATTTATCTAATGATACTGCGTGCGCCAGCTGCGCCTGTGTATACGTGATCTTTGTCACGTCTTGCATGGAGTGGCTGTATCGCTATCTGTCACACCGCCGATGTCGTCTGCATGTGAACGAAGTAGCGGACGGTGGGCTGCTCGCGTTTGCGATTATTACAGGGCGACTTGTTTCTTTTTTCTTTTTTTTCCTGGGGAGCGTCGAGTGGCACTTCAGAAACGACAAGCACTTGCTGAGTTCTAACTTTTCTTTTTCTTACGGCTTGTTTCCGTGTTGAAGGAACGCCCTTTGGTTCGGCTGCACCGAAGACTATCTGACGCCATTTTTACATCGTGCGCGCGATACGGTGGCCTGTGGGAGCGGCATCTTTATCTCTTCAGGGGCGATAGCACGGTAGTAAAACTTGGAACCCGCACAACGAAAATTCTTTGCTGGGATAGTTGGTGTACAATCTTAAATACTGGATAACATGGATTCGACGCAGGACATGGCGCTCGTCCTGTGCTTCAGTGTTCTAACGTCTTGTGTCGAATCCGCTCGATACAGTATTTAAGATTGCAACCGCATGTTCGTTCTACGCGAGCGCCAAAAATTAAATAAAAAAAAGGACGAAAGAAAATAAAAGCTGTCGAGAACAATGCCTACCGGACTTTCATTAACGCGTTGTGTTACGGAGCATCCGGTGACGTAGACATGAGCAGCCGCGCTGGTGGCGCCATCTAGGTACGCTGAAAGAAAGCTTCCCCTCACACTCCTATAATCTAAAATTGCAATAGTGACATTAAGGTATTAGTATTAATGCGCTTTTTTGTTATTAGCAATTTCAGAGTGAAAAAAAGAAAATATGACCGTTTGTGTGAAGCCTCCCGTATTTGCTCACGTAATGCCATCGCTTACGACTGCGAACATTTACTCGCATAATTACAGCTACGTTTGCTGTTGTTAGCCATCAGGATGACTATAGAGGTAACTCATGGCACTGCTGAACGCATTTCTTGCATCTGCTGTTGAATCGCCCATGAATGTTTGTTTATTTTTCTTATTCGAAGACGTTTTATAAGGAAGCGGGCGCTTATACTGAACACGTATACACAACGATAAAGAACAAATGAATTGTGTGCCGCGCACAGCGGTTCCTACATTTGCAGAGTACGCATTGATGGCTAAATCTGGAAACCAATGGATACCTGTAAGACGCTACACCAACATTCGCGTTGTGATCAAAACGAGACGATGCGTACGACAGATATGTTGCAGGCTGTTTACAT
Source organism: Rhipicephalus appendiculatus (assembly GCA_030522465.1). NCBI lineage: Eukaryota > Metazoa > Arthropoda > Arachnida > Ixodida > Ixodidae > Rhipicephalus > Rhipicephalus appendiculatus. The sequence goes on from JALIZH010014516.1 coordinate 51,593, forward strand.
GAAACGATCGATTTTATTAATGAATACAACGCGTTACTCGTTCGGAACGGAATGATATATCGGGATAGATCAGGACATCGTTGCATTGACAACAAACACTTTTTTTAAACAAAAGATGTGAGCATTTTTCCACCTTTCATTAAACGACAATTCACCCCTGTTCGCAAGGGCGCTCGCATTTCAACTTCACGTGTCAACGACCGATACTTCCTCTTTTTCTTTCTCTCGGTCGCTTTACAACACCTTTTTCCAGTTCTCAGTAGTGTTTTGCGTTCTTTGTAAAGCAATCGAGAAACTTACCCTCTTTCCACTTCCCTCTCAACGTGTATCCGCTCCGTGCGCGTCGCACGAAGCCCTGTGAGGATCGAAGCTCTTCCTCGCCAGATGAGACAATCCAGTTTCTTTTCCCCCCTGTTGTCTGGAAGCGAGAGAACCTTCCAATAGGTAGATTCACTACTGCTCGACATCGTCCCGCCAGTACGGTGCAGTGCTGCCAAAGCCGCGGATCACTTCAGTTAGCCAGGAAGCAGAATCGCGCTGAAGAGGTAACTCATGGCAGTGCTAACGCATTTCTTACATCTACTGTTGAATCGCTGTTGAATGTTTATCTTTCTTATTCGAGGTAACTTCACTGTCTTCACTGTTCACTTCTGATAGTCCTCACTGCGACGACATCAAACGGGTTGGAAGATTTCACGGTTAGTAGCGTGCAGTGGGCGAACCTCCTCCTCCTTTCTCGGGAACATTGAAACCGCCTCTCTTTGCTGATTGGCTCACAAAAGCCCCAGCTCGTTGCACGGAACTTGTAAGACGGATTATGGGCATGTAGTGGAAAATACAGCCGTAGGGTGGCGGGGGAGAGAAACTGGGTGAGCGGGCATGGGAAGTTGTTCAGCTGTTCAAGATGATGTGTGCATTCCCTCCTAGGTGGCTGAGGGTGGCTTTTGGCATTTGCTTTTTGTTTTTTTGTTTTCTTGCGATTTTTTATCTCCGTGTTCTCGTATTCGTGCATTGTCTGTTTGCTCCCGTCTCTAGGCAAACACGATAGCCTGCGTTCTTCGTACCCGGAGTACGAAAAGCCTGCCGCCGAATACGGCAAATGAACTCGGATGCCAGGTGTGTGCTCACGAAAGCCCTCGAGCTATAGTACTGCGCGCCATTCGGAACAGCATGGGAGGTTTAGCATAGGAAACAAAGTAACTCGAACTTCCAAGATCCTTTGTTTCATTGCACTGCATGGAGCAACTTACTCAGCAGGTTAGAACGCTTCTTAAATTTCGAGCCCTTTCTGGTTTTTCAGTTTGTTTCCCTCGCGTGTTCCCTATGTATGATTTTGCTCACATTTTTGTCCCTCCCCTTTTTCTTTCCTTCTCTCTCTTCTCGAATTTAAATTCCGTGCATCACGGGCTAGCGTTGAGGACCACTCTTGTTTCTAGATGATTCTAAGCTATATGTTAGATTAGGTTAGGGTAGCTTGACATCTCTAAGGTAGCGTATAGGAAGGGCAACACGTCAGTTTACTGCATCACTCAGCGCAGAGAATCCGTAGCGTAACGACTCGGCTGTAAAGTTTGCAAAAAGTAAGCGAGCTCTCTTTTTTTCTGTAGGATGTGAACCCGGAGTGTCACCTGCTAGAACTCGCGTATCGTTGCGATAAGCTAACGTGACATCACTATAGCGCAGAACTTGAGACTACTGGAGTTATGCGCAAGTATTCGTATTGCATTTCACTTACGCAAGGATTATACGGTGAAGGTTGTCGCGACTCTTATAACACGTTTCCACGATAGAATTTTTGAACGTCAGGGAGTCGAAAGACTCCGTGTAGATGCGCCGTTCGGTATATTCCATTCTCGTTTCCCGCAGCGCGCAGCTTCTATGGTCGTTATTTGATTTCAATTCTTTCTTTCTTTCTTTCTTTCTTTCTTTCTTTCTTTCTTTCTTTCTTTCTTTCTTTCTTTCTTTCTTTCTTTCTTTCTTTCTTTCTTTCTTTCTTTCTTTCTTTCTTTCTTTCTTTCTTTCTTTCTTTCTTTCTTTCTTTCTTTCTTTCTTTCTTTCTTTCTTTCTTTCTTTCTTTCTTTCTTTCTTTCTTTCTTTCTTTCTTTCTTTTCAGCAGCGCGTCGCTCTCACCTCAGCTGCGCTGTCCTTTGTATCACTGCTGCAGCCATGGAAGAAGCGCGCGAAAAGAATTCGCGAATCGCTCGCGTAACGGCCGCATGCAGCAGCAAGCACTGCTCGGATGCCATTATGGTGCAGCGCCATTACGCGCTGGATGAAAAAAAGCGCGCCAAGTATGCGGCGACCCTTTTCACACGGACCACGCTTTATATTCCTTTCGAGACCGTTCTCGCACCTAGTTGCGTTCACTGCGGCGGAGGCGCATTTACAGTGTTTGCTGTCGAGTTGTAGAAAGAGAGCAAGTGGAAACGCGTTGCATTCTATTAAGCAGGCGGTGATCCGTGAACGTTTCAGCGAGTGACGAAGTGATTTTGGTGACGAAGCGATGTGCGCAACAGCGTTAGCAAGTTCATATTGTCTTTGGTGAATTCGGTGCATGCAGTGTTTCTTTCTGCACACTGCGAAAGCGCGTCAGCGTCCTGGAGCGGACGCCTTGCGAGGCAGTCTCTTCAAACGCAGTTGCCGTGCGGGGTACTGCACCGAACTATAGTCGGCTGGGTCGCGCACATCTAAATGCAGTGTGGATTGCTTTCTCCCGCTCATATTCTCATTGCTCTTGGGGATCGCGTAGAGGGACAAATATGAGTGCAAATCTGCAATGGGATGAGTTCGCATTTCGGTTCGGGGAACACGTTTTTTTTGGGGGGGTTCTACGATTGGGGCATGTATGTCGCCCATTGCGAGGTGTCTTGGGTGTTTCTGTGGCGGACACCGCGATCGCTGTTTTTGAAAAACGCTCATGCCTCTTAGTGCAAGAATGTTTTTTGTCCCATTGCTCGGCGTGAACCAAGAGCGGCTGGAATGAAAACACGAAGCGTGATTTCCCCGTGTGTAGTTTTGGTTGCAATAGGTAGTTTTATAATGTCGCGTCTCTCGCTTTCTGCTGTCTTCCTTTCTTTTACGTTCTTACTTGATAAAGAATGGCCGGGGTTATATGTCTCAGAGTTCTGGAGACGCTACTCTCACAGAGTGCTCGCTGAGCCTTTACTGTGAGGCTCTCTATCTCTCTCACCCCCCCCCCCCCCCGCCCCCTTTTTCTTTTGTGTGTTTGTGCACGTGGGCAGCAGGAAAAGGGACACGTGGAGTGGTACAGTCTACATGACCCTTTTTTTGTTGTCCACATATAGTGTGCGCAAAGATTTTCTGTGTGGGCTATATTTTTACAGCGAAAATGTATAGGGCTATAGTTTCAGGCGGATCGCGTCCGCGGACGAAGCGAAGCTCAGGACAGCGATTTTCATCGGTGAATACATATATCGGTTTAGGCATAACGCGCCTTAGCGCAGCTTCCCATCCCCCCCCCCCTCCCCCCCCCCCACCCCCCACCCCCGCCACCGCCGATGCATCTTTCTAAAGTTTCGCGATACACCCCGGCACTTCCCAGCAATCGTTGTTGTCCCTTTGTATCGCGACATAGATATCCCGCTGGCGCTGTTATCAAGTTGCCCTTTGGACTCGCTATGGGAACGGTTGCGTGCCGTTCGCCTCGGAGGAAGAAGAGCGGGAATTGAGGGACTGCCAGCGTGCACAGAAGCGTGAATGGGCACAAACACGACTTGAAGCCACTACCAGAGCTTCCACCACAGCTTCGATGGCTTCCTTGTTTGTTTGCTGCGTGCAACTGAAGTCGATCGTTGAGTGAGCATGCTTGTACGTGTCTTGACACTTCCGTATAAACACCTCGTCGTCCCAGCGCTCTGTAGTTTAGCAATGATCAAATACCAACTTTAACTATCCACCCCGATCGCATATATCATCGTCTTATAATAGCACCTCGGTGGCCGCTTCGGCCCCGCCGCAGCGACCAACCGCGGCTTGTTAGTCAAGCCCGTATGAACCAGGAATGTCTGGCTTATAATCGGTGCGTATACTGTACAAGCGTACTGCCCTTAATGTGGCGTGCGCTGAGACTTCGCTTCGTTTTCGCTACTAGATGTCTGGCGATCGCTTCCTTCTGCTCATATATTCTCCAACCAGTGATATACGTACCTGTTCTCGGGGCACTCACTACCCGCATAGATCTACGAGGAACGTAGGTTTGCGAGCGTTAATACTGTTCCCGACTCTCAGAACGTCGCGTGCCAGACTGTATCGTAGCCGCGTGCCATACTCGTTCGGCCCTCCCAATCGGGTCCTGCTTGTAATTAGGCGTTGGCAAGCTGGTTCGCAATATTAATGCCAATTTTGGTCGCTCCTGAAGTCGTTCAACGTGGGGCGTTGCACTTGCCGTACTTGGTTCGCCGGAGCGTAAATTTATTCTTACGGGCCACGCCCGTATGTGAGCGTATAAACGTCAATGCCTCGCGTTCTGTTGTACGGTTGCTGACCCGAAGGTTGCGGGTTCGATCCCTGGTCGCGGCGGTTCTATTTCATATGGAAGCGAGAATGTTAAAGGCCTGTGCACTTTGATTTGAATGCACATTAAAATGCGCGCTTAATTAATGTTTACTTTTATTAATGAAATTAAAGTGCCTGGTAAAGTGATCGTTCATTTTGACCAGCTGGTCAAAATTTCCGGATCCGTTCGTTACGGCGTGCCTCTTAATTGTATCCTGGCTTTGGCACGTAAAACAACAGCAATTATTAAATGCGATTCTATTCATACTCCACCGCTTCCTTGTGAATGGGATTTTTAGGAATATGGAAATTTTCACATTTGAAATCGTTACATACATTAAATAGCATCCACCGCGTCCATGTTTATGTTCATAATATTCTTCGCCTTATCGCATATTACCGTTCTGCAAGACTTACTACAGCTACACTTAACGATGTAACCAAATTTTTTGGGGTACCGATCCGTGCAGCCTTTCTAAAAGCTGGCCAGAGGTAAAGAAAGCCTAATTTTGGCTGAATTGAACTACCGTGTTTAGACCGCCGCGGTGGAGCAGGGGTTATGGTGCTCGGCTGGTGACCCGAAGGTCGCGGGTTCTTTACGGCCGCGGCGGTCGCATTTCGATGAAGGCCAAATGGTAGACGCCCCGTTAAAGAACACCAGATGGTCGAAATTTGCGGAGCCCTCCACTACGGCGTCTCTCATAATCATAGCGTGGTTTTGGGACGTAAAGCCCCGCATATTATTATTGTTATTATTAACTACCGTGTTTACTCGCACACTATACTCCAGAGCTTGCTTATGTTACGTGCTTTTGGCTGTGCGTTGTTATGACAGCGACGTTCTCCTTATTTCTTAAGACAAGCTCCCGTTTATCGCAGACCACGTTCGCGCTCAAATAATGCTTTTGTTGTTTGCGGTCTAGATTAGTTTGTGTGTTGCCTCCTGAGCCCCGTAGCGAGTAGCCATCCTCCCTCCTCTCCCTCGGTATCCGCCATCTTGGTTCTGCACTCCGTACTGATCTTGTTCTTTCACCTTTTTTCTCTTCTTTCCTCAGCCTTTGTTCTTCCTCTTCGCCTTCTCCTCCTCTCGGAGCTGGCGCAACAAGCTGGCCAATAGGGCGAACCGGCCACGGCCCCGGTCAAGGTCAAAGGTCGAGCGTCTCACCTCTGTGTGACCTCTTGCCTTATCACTCCATCCCGCACCATCTCTCATCTCATCACCTCTGTATATAACTAACCGCAACATCCCCGAACTCCTCGTGCCTGCGGTATCTTTTTGTCCGCAAAATGTGTATATGTATATGTACTCGCATGCAGTGCTGCGGTGGACGTGCTCGTATACCAAGCCCGGCTAGTTTAATCCGTAGAGCATGAAACCTTTAACCTTCAAGGTCGTGGGTTCGAGCCCCACGTTGGGTGCGAACGTGGGGGGAAACCTTCGTCCCAAAGCGTGCCTGGCCAAGCTGGACAGAGCTGGGGATAGGCAGTTCCACATCACCTTGCCCTAAAACTGTAATGTTGCTTCGACTCTGAAGAGCTGCTGGTGGATGTTTCCGTACCCTTGTGTGAGTCGTTATAGCAAGTGTCGGGCGTTTCTGTTGGTTTTGTCTATTGTTGCTTTCAACAGGCACTCCGTTTAGGTTGGAGATGATATTGTGTTTGATTTTCACGAAGGCACAAGCTGTCATCCTATGTTAAGTGGACGCAACTTTGAGCGTGATTGTGATTTCGTAAGTGCTAATGAAGGCCGGCGAGTGAGTGATACTGTGTACGAGTGAATGCGTGTAGAGATATGGGTATGTGCCGACGGAACTTACGGAGTATTACATAGCTTGCGAAAATATTGTTGAGTATATGAATGAATGTTGACGTATTCTGAGCCTAGCTATCCGAAGAACCGGGACAAAAAAAAATTAAATGAAGAATACACAGGAGCGCATAACTTTTCGAAACTGTGTTATCACACTTTTCTTCGTAGTAGCTCTAGACAAACCTGCGTTCTTGTGCAGTGCGTTACATTGTACACTTCCGGTGAAAACGCTGTAATCTCACTTGACTGACTTTCTACTGCAAGCACCTGTTGCACAACGTCAGTACTCTGTCCATATATATTTCTAAAGGTGCCACGCACCATTGATCAAATCACCTGCTGCAAAACTCGATCGAGAGATGAATTTCATCATGCGTTATCCTTAACACTGTACGATATTGTAATTCACTTCCACACTTCTCGTGCTCGTAACGAAAGCGCCGCGTGCCAATGCGAGTTCTTTTTTCTGCTGTTCGAAGTTGCTGTGCGCACACGTTGCGCGGCACAGAACCGCAATGGGCTGCTACTTTTAGCGCAGTGTTGTCCCCACCTATCGCTCGCTGGCGTCCCAATATTCTCCCCGCCGTCTATCGGCTTCACCTAGCCGTTGCGGCCAGCCCATCGACCACCATGGGAACCAAGGTCACATCTCGCCCCTCTTCATTTTCGTTCCCACATGAATCCGCTTGCCCGTCCACTGTTTACCGTACGGCTCGACGCTAGGCGACCCGTGTCGGCTCGCTTAAAACGGCTTCGCGTTTCATTCGCACCTCAACACGTGATGTTGAGGCCCTCTCTTTCCCTTTGCCACCGTTTAACCTGACGTAACATATATCGCGGACTTGCAAGCGCGTTGCTTCATCTATCTATCTATCTATCTATCTATCTATCTATCTATCTATCTATCTATCTATCTATCTATCTATCTATCTATCTATCTATCTATCTATCTATCTATCTATCTATCTATCTATCTATCTATCTATCTATCTATCTATCTATCCGTCCGTCCGTCCGTCCGTCCGTCTGACTCTATCTATCTATCTATCTATCTATCTATCTATCTATCTATCTATCTATCTATCTATCTATCTATCTATCTATCTATCTGTCTGTCTGTCTGTCTGTCTGTCTGTCTGTCTGTCTGTCTGTCTGTCTGTCTGTCTGTCTGTCTGTCTGTCTGTCTGTCTAAATTTAATCTAATCAGTCCCTTTTAATATGATGTAATCTATCCGCTACTGGCGTCATTTGGAGCCAATCAGGGCAACGCCGATCGGGCGGCATTGTGACACCAGTGGATTCAGATACATGTAATTCCAAATCGCGCGGAAAACAGCAGCTTCTTTCGAAAAGCCTTTGCACTCACTTACCGTGCGCTCTCTAGAGTTTCGTTTAGTAATTCCGTCTGTAGGAGACGGCGGCGACAGGCGTTGTCGCGGCCTGGCCTCCTCGGTCGTCGCAGTGCAGTGATGCGGCGACGTCGGAGCCCTGCAGTCGCGTCCACCCAAACAGTGACGCAACGACCCTTTTTTTCTCTCCCGGCGCCGCCGAAGAGTCGCGCCGGTGCAACGCGCCGACGCTGCTCTGCTCTGACCCGCAAAGCAGCGTCGTCGGCGCTGTCTCGCCACTACTGACTCATCGCCCGCACCGGCACTGCGTATACTTGTCGAGGGCATTCCCCACGCGTTCGTTGGAAGACGGTGCACGCCAGGAGCGGTGGTTCGAACGACTCGAAAAAGGGCTGCATGTTGGACGCAGTAGCGTTGAGAACAGTGTCTTCTTGGGTCCTCTTGCATCCCACATTCTGTAATTATATGTTACGATTTCTGACTGAATTCGAGTACCGCACGTACTTTCATACTACACTCTAAAAAAAAAAGAATGTAGTTTACTCTTCTTGGGTCTTGGCCTGGCACGTATATAACCCTCTTTAAAGATAAGCTATCTTTTGGAGGGACTTGCCTCTCTCGACTCTCCGATTAGTGTTAATCAGCATATTTAAAGAGTTATAAATGTGCCTAGTCAAAAAGCATCAAGAAGAGCAACAGGTACTCTTTTTCTTTTTTTGCTTATAGTCTACCAGCGCAAGCTCTGATCTGCCCTGCGGTTGGCACCCTCAATATTCGCTTAATCAATGCGTTGCGCGGCTGAAGGACGTGTGTACGATTCCCGGTCTTGGCGCCCTCATTCGGATGAGTTTGAAATGTAAAAACTATTTTCCTGTACATTTTTCATTGAAGAATAATGAATCTTCTCTTTAAGCCAGCGAATCTTAGATCACCCCTAATGGTCATGTGATCTGATTGATTGATTGATTGATTGATTGATTGATTGATTGATTGATTGATTGATTGATTGACACGAACAAAAGCTTTCGACAGCTTGTGTGATCAGATTGGAACTTGTACGCCTATATGAAGAGTTCGATCTACCGAGTTTCGCCCGTCCGCGAACAAATTCGAACGCGTCTTACACACTTTCGATTTCATTACGATCTGGCTCCACGAAAGCACGCTAACCATTGTGTATCATTACCACTGTCTGTTGTCGAGAAAATCCAAGAGCTCTTTCATCGCAATATCATTTCCACGTTCCGCAGAATAGGCGACCGCGCGGGAGCAATAAAATCGATTTGCTTAATAGGAAGGGATGGCTCGTTGCCGCTTGGCTCAATCTAAATCAATTCTGCGCGCGCGCGCGCCATTGTTAGACGCTGTCATTAAGAAGCCCCGGCATCTCCGCACCAGCATCGCACAGACGAAGGCTAAAGCGATTGCGTATTGCATTGTTCCATTGTTTCCTCGCCTGACCTGTGTGAATGACCCGTCTGATCCTTGTATGGGATGCCGTATACCGGCTGCCGGTTTTCTTTCTTTCTTTTTTTTTTTCTGTGGTTAGCTGCGCCGATTTATGGGTCCTTGGCGGGAATCGGAAATGCGCATAAGCGTACGTACCAGCCACTCTTTCGTACGCACCTTCTCAGTTGGGAATATTTCTTTTGGCATGCCGCTACAGTACAATATATGATTAAGAGGCAGGCCCGTAGCCAGAGGGGGGGAGGGGGGGTGCCCTAGGGGCCTGAGTCCCCCCTGAAATTTCGATGGAGGGGGTGTTTTATCGAGAATAAATAATGAAAATATAGGTTTTTCAAGGCCTTCAACAACCCCCCCCCCCCTCCCCCCCCCCGAAAAAAATTCCTGGCTACGGGCATGTTAAGAGGCATGTCGCAGTGGGGTAGGCTATAGTTAGTAAAATTTAGCCGCTCAAGCAATCCATGGTATGACGTTTTTTTTTTTTTTTTTTATTCAGTTTTTCTTCCACTGTGTTGATAGTGAAACAAAATGGCAGCTTCGATTAGATCCAAGGAGGATTTCATAAATGCATATACCAGAATTTTTCACGCTCAATGTGTACCAACTGGCCCGCCTAATATCAGTGTTGCAAAATTTTCATCGCCTGCAGGGGCGGCCATCTTTGGCGAGGGGTTGTAGGTCAAGTGGAAGCAGCAACTACGAATAGCGTCCGGCCTTTCCTTACTTGTCGCGTGCTTGCCGCCAGTAGGCGCTCGCCATCAACTGTGACGTCACCGAACGCTTACGAACGAAAATGTTTCCGGATCCGGCTCCTATAGTCTTGTACTCTGCAAGTGTGACATAAAAAGGAGTCTAAAATTTTCGCGGAAGTGGCCCACTTGTAGCACCAGGAAGCTTAAACGTTAAGCTCGAGTTACGAATATCATTCGCATATACAACGGCTCGTGAGTGGAATATGGCGTGCGCCGGGGCGCAGCCGGCGCGTTTGCGAAGCAAACGCGCCGCTATGCCGTATACAGCACCACAATGGCAAACGTCTGATGGCGCGGCGGTTCTTCCGAGCGTAACGGAATGCGCCTGCAGCTTCAACGGTCAAGCGAGAGGGTTTGTTGGGGGGACAACAACTGTTCACCGACGACCGAGATAGACACAGTCGGCCGATTTTTCAGGAAGTCCGCTATAACACGAGGAAGGCCGAGTGCTTAGTAGTGCCACTCCCCCCCTTCCCGGCTTTCTTGCAACCATTTGACGACAGTTATGGAGGTAGTCGGGCAGTGCCCGCCATAAACCTGTCTGTTTGGCTCTATGTCGTATATGGAAGGATCGTCGTCATTGGCCCTGCTTAGCTCTCTGAAATAGACCGTTTGTTCGTGTACGTTGCGTACTTAGCCTCACCAAGATACGCTGCCACAGAACCCGACCTAACTAAGCCTCAAGATCTCATTCGCTCACTACTTGGCCACCTAATCTTATCATTATTAATCTTTTAGACGTTTCAGTGCTTTTCTGTCGATCTCGGTTGCTGCTCTCTGGTGATTACCGTGATACCGCCACAGTGGTGTAGTAGTTAAGGTGCTCGACTGCTGACCCGAAGGTCGCGAGATCGAATCCCGGCCATCGGCGGCCCCATTTCGATTAATGCGAAATGCTACAGGCGCGTGTATTTAGATTGAGGTGCACGTTAAGGAACTCCAGGTGGTCGAAATTTCCGGAGCCCTCAAACACGCCATCTTTAATTATCATATTGTAGTTTTCCTCCCTGCCTTTCTCTAATTTTATTCTTTCTCTCTCTCTCTCGGACGTAAAACCCCCCAACAATTATTATCACCCGGTGGTCTCTGTTGCTCTCTTGCTTTTATTTCGGTTGCCATATGGCCTGATGTGTATCTCTAAGATTTTCTGTGCAGTCTCTCTCTGTGAACTCGTTTTGTACATTAGTTAAGCGGAAGAGAATAAGGAACGCGTTGTCTTCTTCAAATCCGGTAGACACGCGTTAAAAAAACACACACACAAACAGGCACATTCCACAGACATGTGTATCGTTTGGCCGGTTTGCTGCAATGCTATGTGAAGCGACGTGTAAGGAATTCGCGGAGGTTGACTTCGTTGGACGAGAGTTTTTCTTGCCCTTACGCCGTACGCAAATGCGCGCGCCAGATGCGCAAATCTCTCCGCCCGGCATAAGTGTACAAGGGAGGTGGTCGCTGCTGTCTAACAACTCTGTGTACGGCTGACGCGGAAGTGCAGTAAGCCTATACACCGTGGCACAGATATGGCAGTTATAATCGCGTAGCACAGTTATGTATATAGTGTGTCTTAAAAGTGCTATGAGGCCGGTTTCTCGATATAAGTTACTGGAATGCGGATAGCGTACGGAACAAAAACTCGCGAGCGACGAATGTCGAGCTCCACTTCGGCTTTTTCTCCGCATACACGCGTAGGTTTCTATCATTATCCGTGTGTCGCCATGTTGCGTGGTCATTAAATGTCAGAAGTCGCGTTTCAGCAAACTCCCAGAATAGGCGGCGAATCTGCTCCCGTATTTGTCAAGTTATGAGCAAGAGAGTCGCGAGGAACGCCTCCCAAAAAGTTGGGGCCTGGGTGGCTGGTCTGACGGGGCCGAAATTTCGCCCCGACATTGCGTCGCGTTCGCTGCTGTGCTCCTCGGTAAGGCGTGGTAGCCTGTTTTTGGGCGCCAGCCGACTTAATGTTGCAACGGGTGGCTGCGCTGTTATCCTTAATTGTTCTACTCTCGCCAAATCGTGGGCGCTGCGACGTTTGCGAAAAAAAAAATAGAACAACTAAGGTCGTCCCCATTCCCTTCGCTTTCGCTTGACGTTTTGCGCAGGGGCGCCCTGCCCTCTGTTTTACCGTTGCGTTACCTGCTGCCGTGCCTTTCATCCATTCATTCGTTCTTTCTTGCTTTGTTTTATTGTCTTTGCCGAATGCGTTAAGAAAAGCGGTGCTCATTCATTGCTTCTGCAGTGCGGCACACTGCGTTCTTTTTCGATTATCGTCTGGAATGCGTGCGCTGGGTGTTCTGTCGTCGGCGTTCCGTTTCGCTTTCGTCTGCTTATCGTCTGCTCTTTGTTTCGTTTTCGTCTGCTAGACTTGTCTATCGTCTGCTTCTTCTGCTCTCATTTTTTTTTAACGCATTTCGTATGTGGTGTTCACTCGAGGAAGTGCCGAATTCGACTGGCTACATCGCTTCATAATCCATTGGAGCATGCGACTACGGCTTTGTCTTTTCTCGTGAGGCCTAGTTCTTCACCAAACCCTCTACGTGACTGTGTTCGCTGGTCCGAAACGAGAGCGCGCCTGGTCTCGTCAACGCTTGTCTAGATTTTTTTCTGCGTGTTTCGAGAACCTGTCGTCGATGAACGTTGGCGTTACTGGCGTTACTTGATGGTAGCGACGCACATGCAGCAACATTTTCAGCTCCTTCGCTTAGTTGTTGTTGTAGTCCATGTCATCATTGCTGATGTTATTGTTCGCCATAGCTGCATGGGCCTTTCGGGTCTTCCCGTTCGCACGTGATAACCTAGTGAGCCATTTTTCTGCGACAGTTTCTGCGACAGGCTTTGTAGCGCATACAAATTTCGTTGCGTCTTTCACAGGCTCGCTTGTAGTGTGCGAACTTTTATTCTACAGTTACTCATTGTCTTACTTGGCGTCTACAAGGCGGCTCGTCCTGTATGGAAGTGTCATACCTGAAGACGGGGCTCTCTTTTTACACGGCTATGGAAAAATTTCTATCATTGCGGAGCTTGTTGGTGTCCGTGTCGTCAGCGCACAATGTTATCACGCTGTTTTTCTTTTCTTTCTGTTCCGCTTTTTTTTCTTTATATCGGTGACCGTTTTCCGCCGGACCATGGCCACTTTATCGATTTGTCGCTGGACGCGAGACGAGTGTGTCGAGCTGCCATGTTTAGTGCTCAGGCAACTTATCGACTTTCTATGTAGTACCCCAAGATGGCGGCCACGATGGCGCCAATGCACACTGTGTTATAGGTAGCGCCGTCTACTATTGTTATCTAACATAAGCTCGAGACAGTGTTGAGAACAGAAGCAACGCTTATAGGCAAATAAAAATCTTCAGCATAGTTTCTAAAGTTAACTTACCCGAAATGTAAACATTGTTGCAGTTGCATAATGGGTTTCCCTTTTAATGTGCAGAATTCCATGCTCAACACTCGCCGACGCTAATAGAGAGCCGGAACTAATAATACAAAAAAAAAAAAAAAGACGAATGACTACGTACTTCTATTATTTCAAGAGGTATGCGTGTCTTGGAAAATTGCGTTGAACACAAGAGTGCATGAAGGTGAACGAACAACACGAAGCGCTTTTGTGCAGCGCTTCTTTCAAGAAGCACACACAGTACATGCAAGAAAGAACTCCGACCGATCGTACTTTTTTACAGTACGCCAGTACAGTAGGCAGGCAGCACGACTAATCGAGTGTGTGTGCTGCGCGTTCAGACAGCGATCACAAAAGATCCATCACTTCAGAACCGGGGGGGGATATTCGACGCTGCGAAATATCTTTCGTATGGGTATACTGGACGGATGGCGATAGAGAGGTGATGCAGGCAGTGAAAAATAAAAAGAACGACACGACAGCTGAGTGCTGAATACAGGAGCCAACAGCCTTTCTGTATACTTGATCGGCAAATCCTTTCGCGATGACATCCTGGCGTCGAGCCAGACCGCCAGTTCCCCGCTGCGTGAACGCTCCGCTGCCGAAACAACGCCGGTGTCCGGTGCCGCGTTAAGGCCTGACCACACTTACGCGTTGCAGTGCGTCAGCGCGTGACGTGTAGACTCGGCGCCGCGCCCTTTCCCAATGGAGAGAGAGGATGCGCAGCTTCATGTAACCGCTCGCCCTCTCTTTCTCCATAAGGAGAGGGCGCGGCGCCGGGTCTACACGCCACGCGCTGACGCGCTGCCACGCGTACGTGTGGTCTGGCCTTTAGCGCTTCACCAAACGTCGCGTGGTGGCTCCCGTCGAAAGGAGACTATAGAACAGAAAATAGATAATCGCAGAACAAATAAGATAATCATGAAAAGTAACGTTCAGAAAAGCGTAGAAAATGACATAATCACACGAAAACAACAGTAAAGAGGAACATAAACACAAGAAAAGAACACTGAAGGACAGCTAAAAAAAGACAAACATAAGATAAGCACAAGGGAAACACAAGTGAAGCAATGCATCGCAGTTCGTGCAGCTTTCACTTGGAGTTGAACTGGCTTAGTTTTTTGTGTTTTTATTTTCCCAGCTTCTCACTTCGTGAGAACGGACGCTAGCGCTTCTGGAATTCCTAGACACTCAATCATACGCTCTCCGTGTATGTCCGGCCGTGGCGCAATGCTCCCAATGAAACACGAGGCCGGCGTGAAAGCGGAATGGTTATTGATCTCTCCTCACGCGTGGGAATGCGTGGCCTCCTCGTGATGCCGATGGGAATCGACCCCGCGACCTCGTTCTCCTCTGCTGAAGGCGCCATTCGCCCGTGATCCACTGCTCCGGGCGAGATTCGATGAGCAAGAGCCAGCGGCGGGGAAGAGGCTTGCTGTAGCTTGTGAAGTACCGACTACTACTACTACTACTACTACTACTACTACTACTACTACTACTACTACTACTACTACTATTACTAACTACTACTTCCACCACCACTAATAATAATAGTAATGATATTATTATAGTAAAATAATAATAATATCTGCGGTTTTACGTGCCAAAACCACGATATGATTATGAGGCAGGTCATATCGGGGTCTCGGTCCACCTGGGGCTCATTAACGTACACCTGAATTTGCACGGGTGCTATTGAATATCACTTCCATCGATATACAGCCGCCGTGAGCGGAAATCGAACCCGCGACCCCCAGCTTAGCAGCGTGACACACTGTTCAGGGAAAAGAAAGGCGAAGGCTAAATTGAAGGAAATTGGAGTTAATGAAGATTATAACTCATTCCTCTCGCATTCACCGTTCGAACGGTGCATATGTATTCTTTAAGTATCGTTTTCCTTCGCGTCCCGAGCTACCGCGGGTCCGAATTCGCAGTACTTCTCGTTCGTAAAGTTTGTCATTGGTCAGCGAGATTAGCTAACGGCAACTTGTCCCGCATCCTGATTGGCTGAAGTATTCTGAAATATTCAGCGCCTGTGTTGTCTGTATCATTGTTTGTCTGCCCATGATTTTGCGCTGCTGTTCTCAGCTCTTGTGAGAATGTTTTACGTTGGACGTTGTGAGAATGTTTTACGTTGGACGTTTTTTTGTGAATACTTGCCCGGAATCGGCGATTGCGGTGGTGTGATAATGCAAAACTGTACCTGCATGCAGCAGATCTGTAAGCCACGATCGTACAGGCGAAGTGCTTGTACGACTGTGGTTCGCTGTTGTATGTTTCGTCCGCTCTTCGGGACTCCGCAGGGTGTGATCTCACGAGTGAGGGCGTAAGTGAGGGCGTGGATGTCGTGGTAGAAGGATGCGACCCTTTATAGCATGTGACGGTTTCCCTGCATCTATAGGGGCGAGAGAGAGAGTGCGGAAGCATCCGTCAAGCGCCCGTGTCGTCGCTGTCGTTTGGGAGGGGGGGGGGGGGGGTAGAGGGGGGCGGAAGTGTGAGCGCATAGAGGTGACATACTACAGCATCCAGGCGTCGTCATATAAACGGGCCTCTCCGAAAGAGAGAGAGAGAAAAAAAGAGAAGAGTGAGGAAAGGGAAGGCGTCGGGAAGGCCATTAGCGCGCTTGGCGTCGCCAGCGCGACCGTATTATTAGCCACGCTTGGTGAGCGCTAAGCGGGCGCCGTTCACGCCGTCGCCCTAAACGCGTGCCCTACTTCGGTGGGTGTTGAACGTGTGTGTGTGTGTGTGCGTGTGTACACTGGCGCTGTCGCGTCGGGCGCCTTCATGACGGGAGGTGTGTAAATGCTGCCACTCGCGATGCGCATCAGATTCGATGTGGTAAACGGAAGAACGGAACAAGAAAATTAATATTGGGCTCAGTGAAGTAGTCCGTGCGCTTGCGTCGTTGCAAACGAGACAGACTGGTGGGCAGATTAGTGGGCTGTTAGCAGCAACAGTGTGACTAATTTTACGTCATCAACTGACTTTATGCACGAAAATCAACTTGTTTGTTTCAGCTGTAATTATGTCATGTGTAAGGGAAAGCTTTAGTATAAAAAAAAAATGGCGGGTATTGTCGAATTTCGTATTCTTGTGAACTTGAGTGACACAATTCTTCGTGCCGTAAATTGCATTACGTTCAACCGTGTATTCCCGGTGGGCCTTAAGCATACACGTGACGCGTTTCTTACCACCAGCGTCAACGGAGGAAGTGTTTCGGCTGTCCGGCGGGTAAACGTCAAGTCACGGCTATAGTGCTCTGTCGCTTGTGCACCCCCCCCCCCCCCACTCACACACGCACACACAAACACACACATTAATTCCGCTCGGAAATGACAGTCCTGTCCTTGAGCGTCCGCCGCGGGTCGACCTGACAAGTGGTTCCGTCTTATGCGCTACCAGCAGCAGCAGCACGAGCGGCAACGCCCGAATAAAAAGCTTTTCGCGCCGCCGCAGTCCACCGCCACCACGTACTGTACCTCTTGTCCGAAGGCATGCAGGTCACTCTCGACCTGTACCTCCATGGCGACGACGCCCCTCGGTTCGGAAGTCGCCCCTTTGTCGTCGTCGCCGCCGCCACGCGGGTGCCGTTTTGACAACGACAGCGGCCGTAACTCACGTGCACGTTGTGTGCGTATATATGTGCGTGTATACATATATGCATATGCAAAAGGAAATCTACCTCGACTGCGCACTACTTCAGAAGGCACTTCCGCTTCGCTCCGCTAAAACGCGATCGCTCCCATCATTCGTCCGGTCGACGTCAAACCACACCCTTTAGCAGCCCCATTACTGATTAGAACGTCCGTACATGGGCACGGAGGTCTCAGGTTCGATTCCATACGCTCGAGGCCGGTGTACGCCGGTGTGCACGTACGTGTGGAAGATACATTGATTGAAGAGAAAACTAGAGGAACTTAAGACTGTAGCAGTGGAACGGAGAGATGATAGACTCACGAAAATACGGGTATAGACTATTTTACGGATGGGTTTCGGTGCCGCCATATGAGGCTGTTTACGTTTAACTGTACTACGGTTAGCTTTAACTGTGCTTTGGTAGACGCATACGCATGAAAACGGTTGGGTTGACGCATTTGACGTTTTATGACTTGTTAGTTTCCCGTCACCACGTACAATAAAAAGAAAACATTCGTTTATCAGCCCTGGATGGCAGTGCCCAAGTGTCTGACGTAATAATAATAATAATAATAATAATAATAATAATAATAATAATAATAATAATATCTGGGGTTTTACGTTCCACAACCACGATATGATTATGAGGCAGGCCGTAGTAGAGGGCTCCAGGAAATTTTGACCCCCTAGTGTTAAACATGCACTCACATCGCACAGTGCACAGGCCTCTAGCATTTAGCCTCCTTCGAAATGCGACCGCCGCGGCCGGGATCGAACCCGCGACATTCGGGTCGGCAGCCGAGTACCGTAACCTGCTGTAACACCGATGGCAGGACGTGTGTTTGATGTATAATCGTCTATAGATTACCTATCAAGCGCGGGTTCTATAGCCCATACTCGAGACGGGATCACTGAAAGCAACAAGTGGACTTGTTGAGGACATGTTAAGCGTAGATGAGACGAGCGCTCAAATGGACAGACAAGCAACTCTCCTAATGTGACAAGATCGCTGCCTGCGGTGGAAATGTCATGACGTGATGAAGGAAACGAAGTACGCCGGCCACATAAAAGCTTAAAAGAAAACGCCGTTTCGGCTTCCATACGGACGCAACGTCGTTTTCTTGTAAGCATTTATTTGATTGGTCGATTTCAAATGGAATGATGGTTCGCATTGGCGGAAGATTGCACGTAGTGATAAGATTAGATATTTTGCAGGCCTATGATGATAATTTTTGCTGATAGTAGCTTTGTGTTGTCCCGACGGACTATTTTGTCATCAGCAAAGTGCTCGCTTGTTGCCTTCACGCATAAGGCGATGGGCCTGTATGTCATTAAAATCAACGGACACACGATTAACTACGAGAATACCCATCGCTTTCTAACCCTTCAGTTAGCACCGGTAGTTCGGGGTCGGCTGTCATATGAATGACGTGTGAACCGAAATATTGTTCTCTGTTGGGCACCAAAAAATATGATGACGTTAACGACTCTGTGAGGGGACGTGAAAAAAAAAAAAAACAGGTAGACCTCGGTGCCGTGCAGGCACTTCATGCTAGGTTAGTTGTCCGACACTTCCCTGTGTTATACTATGATGTACCGATCGAAGCGTACCGGTTCGCGCAGCTCGCCCTTGTATGCTTAGCATTCCCGCGCCGTGTCACCGAGTCGCGGCACAAAACCACGCATCGGCCGCGTATAAGTGCGACCGCGGCGGTGCCAATATTGCCGGACGCGTGGGCGGCTAGCTGGGCAAGCAACGGGCGCCTCACTAAGACTTCCAGGCGTGGGCGATGCAGCGCGAAAGGTTTATGGCCCGGAAAACCGCGTGGCCGGCAATTACCGCCCCCTCGCGAGGTCTCTTCGAAGGACGAAGCAGCGAGGCTGTCCCTCTACGAAGTGGGAAAAAAAAAAAAGAAAACAGCAAGCCCGTCATTATGCAGGTGTGAACTTATAGCGAGCGTCCGTCGGAAGACGGGCAGGCGATGACCAAAGCGAGAGCGCCGATTTCTCATGCGCTTCGCCATATAGGAACAATTCAGGTGGTTGGGAATCGACCGTTTATTGTGGGCCAACTCTGACCCGGCAAGTAAACAAAAGATAGGCGCAGCGTTCCTCGTATGAGATCGAGAAGCCTTCTCTTTTCGCTGTAACTTCTAAAGGAGTCAGAGTGTTAATCGGAGTCTAAATAGCCTAGAGGAGTCAGTTGCCAAAGCAGCCAAATGAGAGAGTCTAAAGGAGCCTTAGAGTCTTGTGAAGGAGCCAGGGAGTTAACGTGGTGAAAGTCGAAAATTCGCACCTCGTCGCGTTGAGGGGCTTGCTTCCCCACAAGTCATGGCTCTACGAGATATTGCATAGAAACCGAATATACATGTAATGTGTACACGCATAAACGTCTCTCTTCAATTTGAATTCTCCTCGTGCGTTCAATAGATACGTAGCAGGCATTGACATCTGCCGATTAAAAAAAAAATATCGATTGCCAGACTCTTCTAAAGACAACACTGACTTATCACGGCAAGTCCTTTCATCGCTTGCTCGTTCTCGGGTCGTTCACGCAATTTTTTTTTTTGTAGAAACGCTCTCTTGTGAAGAAACCGCGAACACCTGCCGCCATTAACAAACTGCCAAAGCTAGTTAGCATTAATTAGCGTAACCAGTATTACTAGTGTGCGACTAAGTACGATAGCTGAATCTGATCAGAAGCGTTCATCGCACTCCGTTATGGAATGCTGGCGGAAGAAGCGCGAGAAGACGTTGTCTTAAAAAAAGAGATAAACGATAATAGAAAAGGAGCGCATCTACAGCTGTAAAAGGCGGCGGCGTAACCCGGGGGGACTTGGAGCATGCAGCATGCACTGCAGGCATGACCGGCCATTTGTCACTAATATCCCAGCAGCGCCCACGCTCAGGTTCGTGACTGAATGGCGGGTCACGGAAGTCATTTCCTTTCACCGAAAAAAAGAACTGGCCCGCTACGAAAGAGCGGCGCTCCAAGAGGGAGGGCGGGCAGACCTCCTAATCCATTTTCCTCGGTGCCTTTCCTTCTCACCCTATTTCCCTGCTGCTTTCTTGTGTGCTTGCTTGCTTGTTTGATTAAAATACTCTGCTACAGTTACTGGTACATTCATTTTTTTTTCAATAAATCCAGTTGATAGTTTGCGCTTGTCGTGTCCAATTCGTAACGTGTGTCCTCTCTAACTTCTTATGTCCCAGTAACTGTAGCGCAGTATTTTAATCACGCAAAACCAACTAGCCCAATACCTCACTTCGCTTGCTTGTTTGCTTTTAGCCGTTATACATGCTTCCTTCGTCACTTAGTCCTCCTTTGATTTGCCGCCCGCATGGAGGTAGTAAACAACGTAGGAGATGCCACGACGTCACGTTTTCCGTAGCCTAGAAGGGCAGCCATCTTGGTGTGGGCCATCGCCCTCTGCGTATTTGTTGCGGGTATCTAGAATGACTTCACAACGGAGACGCTGACACCTATAGGAAATATGTTCTGATCCCGACAATTTGGGCGGCGGTGTGTTATCAAGGCGAAAGCTTCAGATCAGATATCTCATCAAACGCGAAACGGGACCGTAGGCGTCAACCTGAGCGATGCTTAGGAATCGCGATGACGTCACAAGCCGACAAACTTTGTGACGTCACATGATGACATCATCACATGGCGCTTGGTCAAAGGTGGCGCGATTTCGGAGGCAGTGTGAAACTACGTGTAGTGCTAAAAGTTCTCTTGGAGAAGTGAGGAGCGGGGGGGGGGGGTGGAGTGGAGATGATATTTTTCGCCTTCGAGAAGTCTTAGGCAAATGAATAAAGAACCTTGTGAGTTTTGTAAGTAAAAGCGGCCTAGTGGACGCACGCCCAATACCGAGCGTCAACCTTCGTAGTTTTTTTTTTCTTTTGTTGCAGTGACTGTCCTTCGGGGTACCGCTCGAAAGCTCCATTCTTTATACATGTCCAGTCGTAACGTACGTCATATTCAAGAATTGATTGTCTTCTGGTGACCCTCAGTCTTGTACACTCACGATTTCACGTGTTTTCATGGAACGTATAGTACGCGCCTGCGCGATGAGGAGTCGAATTCACTGAGGTCACACATCGCTTCCGGTCAGTGCTGGCCCGACTTCCTTCATTATGCCTAATGGCGTCCCGCGCGATCGCTTTCCTCGATTTTGAAGCTTTAATAAGCGTTTCGCCTAATGACTCTTGTTGAGCGGTGGTCCGCTCATTAAGATAATGTGCCGCTTCGTATATACAAGCCAGAACGGTCACGGTGATTTGCGTACCACGGGCGATTTTGATTCTGCCTTAGGCTTCGCGTTACAGGTACTTAGCAGTCGACTCTGGATGTTGTTCCTTGTAAGCGCCTAATTGATCTGCGGGGCTCGGCGTTGTACCTGGTGTTGTCGTAAGGCGGCGCATTTTTTGATTACTGACTGTTGGCAGTCTGAACAGACTCTTTTTGTTTTCGTTTTGTGTGTCCTTGCGCGAACGAACCTCTTGGATTGTTGTATATGCCTGTACGGAGTATACTGCAATCGTTACCGGAACCCTGCCCTCCATATCACCGCTTATCACTACTCTGTATCGCTTTCTTAATCCCGTGCCAAAAGGTCACGCTAAGTCTACGAAACGTATTTGCAACAATGTTGCTCTTCATGAAAGGAAAAATTGGCATCCACCCAACTTGTAGCGCGAAGCGACATAAACAAAATCCATAAGGATTTCTCGGATTAAAAAAAAATAATAAAATCACTGCCCAAGCGTTCCGTGCAGATGGCTAAGCAGCGAAGCTGAAACGTGCGTTAATGTATTTCTCAATTATTGGTTACGTCTGTCGAAAAAAATTTGAAGCTTGCACTAAGCCCCTGAAGGCTTCAGCGAAACTGGATGATTTTAGCCTAAAGTTACAGCGTTTATTTCTAGATCCATAGGTATTTAATTCAAAGATCCTGCCGCCCGGTTCTTGGCCCATCACCCTTTGTGGGTGAGCGCCATCAGCAAGAGGTCATCATCATCATCATCATTTTGAAGACCAATGTGGTCGCTTCCAGGTTGTATCTACGGCTTAGCTATAGGTGATGCAGGTTCTAGGTTGCTTCTAGGTCGTTGCGAGGCTTTCACTAGGTGATGCTAGGTTGTTCCTACGATGATTCTCAGCGCAGAGAGGTGAGAGTTAAACCACAGACAGTCATAGACACGACACGGTTGTCCAAACTGCAGACTGAAACTTGCGCTGAAACCAAGCGTTCGCACCACTCGTATAGATCTACGGACACGTCGTCGCTGGCGTAGGCTTTCCATCGCTTCGGGGTCTTCTCGCAGATACCGTTGACTGTCCCGTTCCCTAGTATTCTGAATCTTTTTTTGTACCAGGTTGTACGTACTCGGGGTATTCGGCTCTCCGCCGTCGCTTCGCAGCCATTCGTTGGGCTAACTATTTTCGTCATTTTTAGTAGACCCGTGGCGAGTGGTGGGATTTACCCAATTTCTGTGGCACATACCCGTTTATGATGATGATAGCTTTTTTGGTTCGTCGGACTAGGAATGATTTGCTGAACAGCCTTGTTGAAAAAAATGTTAATTGGTGTTTGCTGACCCGTGTGTTCCTTCGTATTTAGTGGACAAGTGGTGAGTAGGGAGGCTCGCCTAATTTATGTGGCACTTGCGTGCTAGAAGTTTTTCTGTACGCAGGACAATAATTTTGGTCTCGCCTAGCTATATTCAGCTTTGCTGTAAAAATCTGTCCCGCATTGGGGTTCGAACCCGGGATCAACGCCTCTCGAGGTGGTCGCTCTACTAATTGAGCTTACCAGCAGTCTAGCACGAGGGCGAAATTGGTTGAAAGCTTCCTAGTTGACGAATTTTTCGCAACCTAGGCAGCTTTTCTTCTGTTAGAAATCTGTGTGGAGTCTTCCGTTGCATATACAGTTAATTTTAGTCGTTGCAGATAGAGAATGCCTACGTCAACAGCTCAAGGTAGCTGCGCTTAAACCCATCCGTGGCGCGTACGCGTCATGTTCGCGCATTCGCGCCTTGTTTGATGAAAAGTCATGGAACAGGGATCCTTGAAGAAAATCCTTGTCCTTGATGAAAATCCTTGAAAGTCCTTGTCGCTGGAGACAACGATTCGACACTCCCTTTTCAAGCGCCACCCCCCTTTTTAAGGGTGTTTCTCATCTCTTCAGGCCTGCATCTTCTCTTGAACATTTGGCTTAATTGTTTGGATTTGTACGCCAGTTGTGAAAGTGCACATTAAGGCGAAAGCTGTAGCTGCCTCACCACACGCGATAATTGACAGTCGGCGGCCTCGGCGCCAACAGGAATGATGCAAAAAAAAAAAAATGATTACGTGATAACATCACAACATAGCGTCGTCATCGCGTGACAGATAGCCGAAATTAGTGACGTCGCCATGACGTCACCCAACGTGACGTCAGTGATGACTAGAAGTGTAGCGATGTGGACTTGTTGGTGCATCTTGACGAGGCAGTATCTTAGCGCTGGCGAAGACGAGGACAAGGAAGAGACACTGGACACATGGGCGCCGAGTCCAGTGTCTCTTCCTTGTTGTCCTCGTCTTCACCAGCGCTAAGGACACTGCCTTGTCAATGATGACGTCATCAGACGACATCGTCGCTTGTTCAGCGGTGGGCCGAACACGGAATCAGTTCAAAAACGAGGTGAAGTGCAGAAACCTTTCGGAAGGTGGTGGCGAGGATCAGTATACATCGGCTGAGAGTAAAAAAAAGATGGCTTTCGCCTTCCAGCCGTCTTAGGCCAATGCAGAAGGGACCCTGCGAGTTTTGATTGTAGGCGGAGTTGAATACGAAATTTCGTGCTGGCAGAGCTATCCTTCGATGGCGCATTGCCCGAATGGGCGTGGACAGCTGATGACGCGCCGTCGTCGCGTCCGCCGTAGCTAGCAGCGTTCTTTCCACGTAAGCGCTTGCAGGAAAGGCGTGAGTGAGTGCGTGCGTGCGATCGCGTGCAAGGTCGTCCGGCGGCATTGAAAGGGAAGGGCTGTCTGTGTCGCCACGCTATAATAGGAGAGCCAGAGGAGGAAGTGACGTATCGTGTGTGTATACCCTGGATGCGCGAACGACGCGGCGTCTCTATAGATGGAATGCGCCGGCGCCACTTTCGTGTTGCTTCGTTTTATTTTGCCCCCCTTTATCGTGTACACCTCAATACCGTCGCCTCCGCGCCTTTATTTGTGCCGCCGACGGCATTCGCTCGCGCTCTTCCGGTGTGTCTTTTCTTTAGGGCTTTTTCTTTTTTCTTTGACTGATTCGACGCCTAATATACAGTATGAGAGGAAACAGCGAATTTGCGTTTAATCAACGATTAATTATAATGTGGCCATATGAATTTGACGCATTGCATTGTAAGAGAGATACCTAATCGCTTGAGCACTTAGTGTTATGAACACTTTCGCGCTTACCAACTGCGTCTAGCCGCTGTGACCTTTAAGACGTAGTTTCAGTGTTCCATCTCATATTGTTCACGACCGTACATCGTGTGAATGATATTCACTCTCCACGCATTCAGCATAAAAAGATAATAAGAGAGAGAGAGAGAGAACAAGAAGTCGGGTACGTTTTTATTTTAATTTTGAACCCATCGGAATGCTGTCGCTGCGACCAGCAGTCGAACCCGCGCCCCTGCATACTTAGCAGTCCGACGTCATAGCTAGCCGCTTAGGCACCCCACTGCGGATCTGGAAAGAAACTTGCCCCACCACACCTTTGCTGCAGCTGCATGCCTTACTTGACTAGCGGGGCGTCTCGTTTCATTGACAACCCCGATATACCACATCCGTTGACGTCTCCGTACCGTGTAGTAACCTTGTGCGTGGGTCTGCATGCCTGATTTCGTCGTTCGGGCTACGATAGTGAAGTGACGGAGTCGCACGTACATTTCCGGCGCGTTCAGTCTAAGAAATGACGCCTGCATAAACTTTTTGCTAATGCGCGCGGCAGGTACATTTTCCTTTAGTTGTATAACCTTAACTGAAGATTAAATGCGGGTTTTAAGAAGGCGTCAAGTCAACTGCCAGAAATTGTTGGAACTCGGAAGGGCATACACTGTCGTCCATGTCGACATGGCAGCAGCAAGCTATACAAAATATATGGCCGCGCTATTGAGTCTACGGACAGCTCTCTATTCCAAGCGCATGTTTTGCAGGCTTTCGGGTTGAGACACTCCATTTCTTTTTTTTATAACGATTTCTTCGCTCTCACCGTATTCAAAGGGAACTGAAGTGTTAAGAAATGCAGTGTCAACGACTGAATGCTGCAGGGGACTCTCTTTTTCCCACTTATTTCTTTACGCGCATTATACGTAATAAGTAACAAAAAAAAAAGGGGGGGGGGGAGGAGACGCGAGGAGGCTATCGAGAGAATCCGGAACCGCGCAGTTTTTATGGCGTCTCCGGGAAGAGCTTCGTTTATCCTTTACGACGCACACACCTGATAGACGGCGAAATTAACGACGCAATAGACGACGCGGCTATTACCGTTCCGGCTTCCACTGGCATTTCTTAGATTCTCGTCTCCGTTTTTCTCTCTCTCTCTCTTTCACGCACGCGCAACACATATGCACGCACACAGATGCTCACACCCTCTCCCTCGCCGTGTCCTAAGTGTTTAAACTGACACTTCCAGATGTTTAACGGCTCCCAATGCATGCGGCGTTTCGATAACCCCGCGGAGAAGTAAGCATCGGTGAAATGTTCGGGTGATATAAGAGGCAGTCCCGAAATGGAGGTGACGGTTCCTGATTCCCCGTGGTCGTCGCACTTCGGGGCATCGACCATTAGGAAGTTATCGAGGGGTCATTTAAAGCGATCGCCACGAAGTGTAAGTGTATAACTGCAGCTCCTCCGCCTTGCGCAGCGAGGTGTCCATTTTCATTCCGGCTCGTTCGGTCTTCTCGGTGTGTAGTGTTATGGTTATACTGCCGCTGCGGTTCTTCAGGACTCGTGCGGCTATCGCGAAGAGACAGGACCGTATTAAGGGGGGAGCCTTTTATTGCCCTTGACGGGAGCAATAGCCGGACGGAATCAAGAGAGGGAAGACAGGCGACGGCGACGGCTGACTTGCGTCGGCTTGCAGCTTGGATTCCCGAGAAGTCGTTGTGTTTGTTGGCTCGATATATCTGCTCTGTGTGGCCGGAAACTCGCGCGGTCGGAACGCGTCATTTGAAACGGAAAAAAAAATATTGCGACGGTTCGTAACCGGATGCAAACGCGACCGGAAGTGGAACTCGCGCAAAATTCTGAGAAGCGTTGACGTGTGGCTGTTTTTTTTTTCCTTCTATTATCGGTATTTCTGTACATTTTGCGCTGTAAGATGGCTTTTGCGCACTCGGGATCTTGCGTCTTAACAATGATTCTCGCCTGCGCTGGCGCTCTATTTATAACAGCGTCTGTGTCATTAAACTCGATAAATCATTATCATCATCTGTGTTGTCATGTGGGTTTTTTGTTAGCGCTTAGGGCGTATTCACGAACGTGTGTGCAGTGTTAATCAGGATTATTTTGGGGGGGGACAACGCGAGGTTAAAAGTATGTAAACATTTGTAGTGCTTACATCTATTGCGTGAACGTTGACGTGAATGTATAGTTTTGCATATATGTGCCAGATAGATGAAACGTATAATAAAATTATGCCAGGCATACCTGATTTCCTCGGCTTTACATCCCGATGGGATCATGAGGTTCATCACAGGGGGGAGGGTACGGGGGGGGGGGGGTACTATACGGACATGCTTCTTGAACGTGCGCATTAATACAAGTACATGCGTGTTTTCTTTTACCGGTAGTCGAACCTTCGACCTCACGCTTAGCAGCGCCACGTCATAACCACTAAACCGCCACGGCGGATGAGACATAAAACCGGTCACCAATGGTTTGACCGGCGCAGTATATGTACGCAGTATACGCGCGTGTGGAGAAAGTGAACGCGCCTGCTGTGTAATTCGATCGCCCCCACTCACACCTCGAGCAAGATATGCGTCATCGATAGCGCCGTCGTGATCACGCGTGTGGAGATAAGTAGCATTTCTACCTCTTATCTTCGTCGACACCGAAAGATAACGCGAAGTTCTCTCCCGCGCTCGTGCACTTCCCGGTGCGAAAGTCTCGCAAGCCATTGTTCCGGAACTGTTTGCGGTCATTAATTATATAGGATTGCGTTTATCGCCGTCGCCGCACCATTGTGCGGCCTCTCGACACGACCGCGTCATTGTTATTCTCCTGATTATACTGCTTGCCACAAGTGTTTGTGGGATACTTTTGAACGCTATCACCGATTTGACCGCAGCTGCTTCCGGGATTCGGTTCTCTCGTGTAAATATTGGCGAGTGTGAGAGCCGTGTTTTTCCCCAGAGTGAAGCTTTTGTTTCAGGCAGGGTGGGCACAGAGCTGCTATTGTATTGTACGTATTGTATTCTATTGTACAGATCTGTATTGACTGGGGTATTGTTTTTTTTTCTGTTTATTGGCGCGCGTTTGTGTGTGCATGGTCCCATTGGCGGACTGACTTTTACTTAGTATGTTTAGTCACGTGTGTACTCGCGGCGTGTGCACTCACTCACTCACTCACACACACGCGCGTGCGTGTATATATATATATATATATATATATATATATATATATATATATATATAAACTTCGTAACACGTTATGTAATGCATAATGCAGAGAGTCTTGCAGCGACAAGCCAGGTCAAAATGAAGCGCTGGCAGACCATTTTTTCTTTCTGACATTTTCTCTTCTTTTTTTTTTTCTTGTTCATGTATACTTTAATTGTTTCGATGTTTAATCTGCCGTAGCTCGCCGTTCAACTTGCATAACTCAAGAACGAACGATCACCTCGACGGAACAAGCCTCTTCCCGCACGTACATGAACATTTTCTTGCTCGTCGGTTTTATGCGCTCTTCTATATGGAGTGCTACTTTGACGTCTCTTTCCAAAGGTCCCGGGTTCGATCCCGGCCGCGGCGGTCGCATTTCCATGGAGGCGAAATGCTAGAGGCCCCGTGTACAGTGCGATGTCAGTGCACGTTTCAGAACACCAGACGGTCAAAATTTCCGCAGCCCTCCACTACGGCGTCCCTCATAATCATATCGTGGTTTTGGGACGTTAAACCCCAGATATTATTATATTTGACGTCTCTTTCCAAGATTTCTCCGATCCTCTGGAGCTTTCGCATGCAGCGTCGTGTGCCGTTGCACGACATCCCGTCGCTCGTCCGTAAGCTTTCCGGTGCGCACTTCGCGTGCTGGAATATGCAATGCCCGGAACGTGGAAGGTGTAGTAGTGTGTCACCTTGTTTCATTACGCAGATTCGCAGAAAATTCGCGGTGAGGGAGAAAGCAAAACGGCAGCCGAGTAGGGAAATTGAAGTGTTGCTTACGTCATCAGAGCTTACGTCATCAGAGCTTTCGCTCGGGTTATGCTGTCGGTTAGATATACTTGAATTACTATTACGGCTTGAAAAGAAAAACAGTTGGAGGGAACTTTACTAAGCAAGTTCCGTCCTGTCGGCAAGTGTTTGTTTTGTCTTTGTTCTTCTTTTCAAGCTGCAAGCATACACATGCACATGGCAAGTGGGGTGAGGGATAGCGCCCTCCCTCCTATTCAGTAGTGGGGGCTCTGCGTTCACTCCCCACAACCCCACCCTTTCCTAATGGGGAACACGCCTAGCGCAGGACAAAACACTAGGACGGAGTGCTATTCTTGTGTTGTGTTCTGCGCTGAAAGGCAGAAATTGAAAATGCCAACATGCGCCAACTAATGTTATTACTAGAGGCATCTTCCGACAAATTGCACAGGCGAGCATGGGCGCAACCGGTGCCATTAAATCTAGTTCGATGTAGACGCATCTGTGGTTCGCGCCAAAGCTACCGGCAACGTGAAGCGATCGGAAATTTTCAGACTCTATCACGTATTTCGCGTTCCCTTAAGCGACACGACGCGTTTAATACCGTATCTATGTTTGCGACCTTAAGGTAAGTTTATTGCGCAAGAAAGTACGCCATCTGTGGTACGAATAATACAACGTTTAGTGGCAGTATTATGAGCATTTGAAAGATACGAAACAAGAGCCCGTGCTCATTTTCTTGTTTACCTTCTTTTTTATTTTGGCTGTGCTTCGTCCATTCGCTTCTCACGACTGTATTTATCCGTTCACTCCATCGTTTGAGCTTGCAACACGCCGGCCAGCTGTATGCGGCAGCCTTTCGAGCTAGGCACCGCATTGCTTCAGCACTCCGTTTGTTTTCGCTGCGCCATTCAAAACAAGCCACGGCCCTCTCTCTTCAGAGGCGCCGCCTCGTATTGAGTGCGCTGAAAAGAACACTTGTGGGTTTATACTCTGTGTGTGCTATTCTGAAGGTACCTCCTTTAGTGCCGTAATTAATTACAGGCGGCTGCGTTTCTTTCTTTCTTTCTTTCTTTCTTTCTTTCTTTCTTTCTTTCTTTCTTTCTTTCTTTCTTTCTTTCTTTCTTTCTTTCTTTCTTTCTTTCTTTCTTTCTTTCTTTCTTTCTTTCTTTCTTTCTTTCTTTCTTTCTTTCTTTCTTTCTTTCTTTCTTTCTTTCTTTCTTTCTTTCTTTCTTTCTTTCTTTCTTTCTTTCTTTCTTTCTTTCTTTCTTTCTTTCTTTCTTTCTTTCTTTCTTTCTTCATAACACAACAGCGTCGCCCTGAACGAAAAAATGAATCCAACAGAATATTAGGCCTTAAAAAGCATGGGGGGACATTATTGTTAACAGTAGTGTAGTAATTATTGCGTAAATTCAATTTGAATCAATGCGGAAATAAAATTGAATTAATTGAATTAAAGCGGGAAAATGAATATCCGCGCTTGACAGTTCAACTTGGGCCTGTGCGCGGAAGGACACCAAAACAGTGTGCTCTCTGATGCCTTAGTGGATAATAATAATTGTTGTGGTTTAACGTCCCAAAACACGGCATGATTATAAGGGACGCCGTAGTGGAGGGCTCCGGAAATTTCGACCACCTGGGGTTCTTTAACGTGCTCTTAAATCTAGATGCATTAGTGGGGTAGAAAAAAAAAAAAAAAGGAACATTACGTAGCGTGCCGTGCTTCACGCATCGCGCACCACAAACATGGTTTGCGAAGCGAAAACGCTCGCTGCTGCTGTAATATCCTTCTTTGCCGCTTTCGTAAACTTCTCCACGACTCCCGAAGAAGCGAGCATAGCCTCTGCCGCCATCATAACCGCGTGTCGTGCGGAGAAAGCTGCGCAGATACTTGGGCTTTTTCCTCCAATATTTCCGTCTTCTTATTTATTGTTTGTTTTTTAATTGTTTGTTTAAGTTCGATAAGCGTGGTACAGGAAGTGATGCGCTTGTTATTTGAACAGAGAGAAAGAGAGTATGGGTGTGGAGGATTGATTACAGTCTCTTCCTGCAACCTCCGGGGAAATAAAGAACGGATGTGGAACTGTCTAGTTCCGCTTTTGCTTTCTCCTCCCGTGTTCTCGCTCTCTGTCTATCTTTTATAATGCGAAGAGTTTTATAGGAAATAAACCGAGCTTACGGAAGCGGTTTCTCGGTCAGTTATGGGGTCAGCAGACAGCACTAAAGGAAAAAAAAATAAAAGGTCTCCCTGCCTGGAAAGGATTCTCTTGATGTAAGCCATAGATCATGCAAACTATCGTGTGAAACTGCATTCACGTCTAAATATGCTTTAGAACATCAGTTAACTTCGAGAAAAAACCTAGACGCCTAAGCGCCACCAACAGGAAAAAGGAGGCACAAGAAAGGCGCTCTTTTCTAGCGCCTCTTTTTTTTTTTTTTCTGCTGGTGGTGTTTTTAGGCGTCTAGGTTTTTTTTTTTTTTGAAAGTTATCTACCAAAAGCCCAGCTACGAGTTCTTCTAAGTTACATCAGTTATTCTTGAAATCTTTTGCGAAGCATACCGTCGACATAACGACATAGTCGCTAAGCCACCGCGACGTATCTTCAACGGGACCATAGTGGTCTAGAGCTTGTACCAGGCGTTGGCCTTTGGGTCAGAGCAAGAACCTCGTCAAATCCGCTGTTTGGGACGTTTTTCGGCCTAGATATGTTTCTGAGATATCTCTTGGACAGGCTCTCATTTTAAGCGTTCTATACGGTTCTATTCGCAATGCCCATAGACTGTCGCGCCCCTAGCGGAATTTAGGAGCGTCCTCTCATGGATGATCAGTAGACGACACCATGGCAGCCCTACGCAGTCGCTCACTTGTTTCGGCTGTGTTAGCAGAAAACAAACACTACGAGTTTGCATCTTTCCTGCTTCAGTGAACAAACCGGGTCCTCCGTGACACGATAAATCTGACTCGTTCTTGCGAGACGCGAAGTTTTCGTGAAAATACGTGCCAACACGCACGTTCAACGATGACTCACATCGTAGAAATATGAGCTTCGCGAGGTTTTGTGTAGCCACGTAGGTTAGTTAAACGCTGTCGTCTGACCTTCTTAGTTGAACCTCACCTTGTTTTACTTGCATGTAGCATTCGTCAGTGCTCTTGTAGTGCATGAATTTATAACATTGTAGGCGGGAAGTCGCGCGAGCTAGCGATATATATATATATGAATAATCTCAAATTGGCCAGCGCTGTGCCGTTTGTTTTTGCACTTTTGTTGATAGATGGCAGCACTCTGCAAGCGATTTGTTTGTTGACCGGTGTGAGAGCAAGAAGTTGTGCGCGGCCAGATAACGTTGTGACGAAGACTAGTCGAAGTCGTTCGGCGGAGGAAATGCTTCAGATTGCTTTCAGCAATGATGTTAAGAGGAACTACCTTCACGACGAGGATTTTTCACTGGACGGAGAAGGCTGTGAAAGCGCAGAGTGTGACAGCGACGAGCGACGATGAACGATCAGCTGCTAACTCACGAGGAGCGAGTTGCACTTCACGTCCTCTCGCGCGCTAATGTTTTTTCACGCTCGTAAGTCACTTTGATTGTATTTAATGTATAGTATCCTTCAGCGAGATCAAAATAAAAACTGTTTTTCTTGTACATTGCACGTAGCGCAATTATTGTGGAATTATCGAGCGCCGCATGCCGCCATAACACTCGAGTTCGGAACAGGGAAGCGAAATGGTTAGAGCGATGAAACGTGCAGTCACGGCCACAATCCACGCCTAACGGCTCACTTCTCCTGTACTTCACCGGTACCTTCCGATCGGCATAGTTGTTCGACGCATTTTCTCATCGTCGAAGAATTCGTCGTTGCGAAAAGCATACGTGCGTGTTCTTTTCGATATTCATGTTTCGATCGTGCTGATCGAACCTGCGGCATCCGAGTGCAGTGAATTGCGCACGGCTTGAGTTTGAGCATGGCTGTGACACAAGCGCTACTAAATAGGATGTTAAATGCTTGTGTTCCGTTGAAGAAGCAACTCCGCGTTCCTGACTGCGCAAGTAATGACGACGGCGTATGTTTGCAAACCATCGCCACGTTAAACATTCGGTCCCGTGCAGCAGCGATGACGCTACTCGCTAGCGGCTTACCACTGCGGCAAATCCGTCAGGCAGGCTCGGTATACACAGTATCTCGGAGTGCCGTTCAGGTCATACGTCAATTCTAGTTCATGAAGTTTTCTGCAGCACGCACAGGATTTCGCACAGCATCGCTTCTGCACGGTAACGGAGCTGAAATATAACCTTTCACACCACGGCAAATAATTAGGTGGCGAGCTTCCATGGTTTGAGAAAGCATTTCGGTCTCATATCCATTTCAGTGCAGCTCATGACTTCATCCGGTGAAAGTGGCACGGGCCGTACGTACGCACGTCCTATCTGTTCCTATGCTAACAAACGGATTGACCCTCCATCGGGCGCCATCTTGAATCGTACAGCGCGCCACCTATAGTTCGTGGGCATTGCGAATACGGTCCCCGTTTTTGTACCTTTTGAGAATGTGTTTCAAACACCTCGAAGGTGTATTGTGTATGCTTGCGAGTCTTTGGGCTTTTCCAAATCGCACATATAACGCCTGTAGAAGCAAAACGAGTTGATGCCTTCAATAGCGGCGCATCGAAGCAGCAAAATGCTGCTCGTTAAAATCCGCTCTTCGTTTTTCTTTTAATGCCTGTTCGGTGGACGGTATCGCCTCCTTAGCGAACTTTTTTCGTCTGCTCGGCGATTTCGTCTGCTCCGCGAATGGCCGAGCAGACGGCGAAATCGAGTTCGCGGTCGAGGCACGTCTGCTCGTTGCGGCAAGCAGACGCCCGAATCGATTCGAAGAACGTTTTCGTCTGGCAAGGACGTTTGGTGAGAGGACGGCACCCCGCGAATACAAACGAGATCATCGTTTGCACGCCGGACTCTCGGGTCTGATTAGACCGATGTCACTGCGTTCCGTGCTCTGTATAGCCTTCTTTCAAAAAGCAGGACATTACCTGTTTGCAGGAAAAGGAAAAGATTCGGCGGTGTAAGGCTTACGTGGAAATCTGGCCTGAAGAAGCACGAAATGGCTAAAACGCGCTCCTGGGCAACGAGCAACAGTTTTTAGAAAATTCTTTATGACAAAAAAAAGTTTTTTTGGTCGTTTTACCGCTTTTATTAATGATCTGAAACGTGCATGCGCCTGAAGCTTTTCTTTGACGTTAATTTTCCCCCTAATAAATCAGTTGGAAGTTGCCACATCGCGTCCTTTGGTTTCTTGTTGTGCTTTCCTTTTCTAAGAAGCACAAAGGGCTAAATTTAGTTTTACCCCAACGTTTAGTCTGACGTAATCTTCGCGTTTTAGGTTCTGGTTTAGCCCCTATATTTCACATTTCGGAATTATGTGAACCGAGGCATTCGTGCTTTAGCAAGTGATTCAGTAAGCGCCCGTTTTTAATGACAGTGGAGCTGTTCCAAATCGATCTTGCGTCTTCTGCATGTCTGTCCAGTGTCACGCAGTTCACGTGAGCAGAAGGGGGGGGGGGGGGGTGATTAAAGAAGTAGACCGAAGTGAGGATCGTGCTCGAAGTGATGATGGTGATAATGGAAATTACAGATGATGATGATGAAGCTCGAAATGACACCAAGCTGTGTTAATCTACCCTGACGTACGCTCGCGCGCTTACAGCTTCGCTGCCCGACGGTCTTTGCTGTGCTAGTGTATAGTGTGACCCACCGCTGTCAATGTTTTCCCGAAATACGACGAAAAAGCGGTTGTTTCTTGCATTTATATCATGGAGCAGGCTTCGTTCTATATTACGGTATCGAAATTAGATTAGGGAAATAAAAAGCTGAGAAATAAAAAATAAATAAAAAAAAACATCGGTTAACAATAAAGCTCTTGTTTGGGTTAGTTGGGGCACTTCTTGATCGGCATAATGCGCATGCTGATGCCTATAGTTATGTTAGGCATGTAAGAAAGCGCATTAATATTGTAGACGTATGCCTATCGTCATGGTTTGTTGCTTGTCTTGTTCTGTCTTCCTTCTGATATGCTATCGACATAAGATTGTTTACGTGCTTGATATTCCAGTCATATGGCTGGTATGCCAAAGAAAATAATTAATACCATGGCTGTGTCTATGAAAATTCATGTAAAGCGTGTGATTCTGTATCGTTTTTTTTTTTTTTTTTTAATAGTTACGTCTCAGGATGATGAGAGTTCATATCGGCCTGCAATGGCTTTCTGAATTACAGTTGAAGTGTTTGCCCGTCCTGTGTACTTGCATTTCTTCGTCTTGTGTGTGTGTGTGTGTGTGTGTGTGTGTGTGTGTGTGTGTGTGTGTGTGTGTGCGTGTGTGTGTGTGTGTGTGTGTGTGTGTGTGTGTGTGTGTGTGTGTGTGTGTGTGTTTTCGCGTAGCCCTGCATTATGTGTTCAAGAGTGGTTAACAAAACGAGCAGACAGCACATACATAACGTCCCTACTAAGCTTCGGCATTCCTTTCGCCGGTAGAGGCCGCACAGCTTATCGCTTTCACGTGCACATCCGTTGACCTTAATCCAGCACGCGCAATAAGTCCCGAAGCTACAGACCCAGACTCGATTTCGCTAATCTCGCCATCTTCCTGCCTTCGGAGCAGTCAAACGAGCTTTCGGCAGCGCGATGCCATTGAGATAAAGATCGCGGTCTAAGTACACGTGTACATTATATATCAAAATGCGTCAGTTTAACAAGGTGGCATCTCATTACCATATCGTTAGCATGCACTGTAACCTGCGAACTCTTCGGCGGCTATCGCCGTTTCCCACGGAAAGGTGAGGGCACGAGACGTACGTACTTTCGCTTGCGCAAACATTTCCCTGACCCTTCGACTTGCCCTGGTGTTAAACGTTCGCCGTGATATGGCGTAACTGCTTGTTTCAAGCGGGCATCGTAAGCTATCTTACATTATAACACACGTACACGCAATGCGAGATGCGCACCGCGCAAACAGACCCGCAGTTTCTGGTACAGTATATTCGAATTGATTACAACGTATACCGCTACGTGGCGCGCGCTAACACGCCAGCTCGGACTCGGCAGAAAACCCGTACGTAATATATATACTATGCAGCATCCCCTCTTGGCGGGTTGCGTGCTCTCGCAAGAGGGTGGAACGCCGCATCGCGGTTGTGGTGTGCGTGTGTGCGCACGTGGGATGAAAAGAAGACCTCTTTTCGTCGTCGTCACGTGGGCAATCGCATCGCGTATTAGCATATGAGCATGATCGGCGAAGCGAAACAATGGGATATATGGTGTGCCCCCGTTTCATTGGCGACTGGTTGATAC
Organism: Rhipicephalus appendiculatus; assembly: GCA_030522465.1. Classification (NCBI taxonomy): domain Eukaryota; kingdom Metazoa; phylum Arthropoda; class Arachnida; order Ixodida; family Ixodidae; genus Rhipicephalus; species Rhipicephalus appendiculatus. The sequence goes on from JALIZH010014516.1 coordinate 87,244, forward strand.
GGGGATGCACGCGGTTGCGCTTTTGTGTGAAGCAGAGCCGCACCAGCCCTTTGAGCGAAACCTCGTGGCGCGGTTGCGCACCTTCTGTATAACGTATGCTGCGTGCCTGTATATGCAACCGGATCTGAGTGGTTACCACCGGAAAGAGAAATATGAGAGAGGTCTTGATTGGTGGTCCCCTGACGTCGGCGAACGCCGACCGCTGGGTATTACAAACAATAACAAAGAGAACGCTAACGATATACAGTGAAGATTCCCATGAGTACTGCGAATGCGACACTGTCCGTGAACTGCATGCGGTAAGAAGTGTAGCATGTATACTATCAAAGTACGAATGTGCCCTGTGAAAAAGCTGAATTCTTGCTTGTCGACTGAAAACACGGCGTCTAAATAAAAAGTTTGAAATTGTAGTAGGTTGTGCAATCTACGCAGTTACGAAGTAAATCAAAAGTGTCGTGCGTTAACAGAGCAAAAAAGAAAAAAAAATGCATTTGCCGCGGGGAGCCATGCGTCCACAACTTTTTTGTCGCCAGGGGAGTACGTGTGTGTACACTAACAAGAATTATACGATGACATGCAATCGCATATCAACAGAAAGAGTACTGAACGCGATAAAACTAAGCGGAAATTCTGCGAAAACAAATTTGTGAGTGTGCACAGCCAAACGAAAACTGAAGGAGTAAACTATATATATTACGTGCCAAAACAATGACCGGATTCCGATGCACGCCACTGACAGCGTGGAAGGCCTGTATAGTCGCTTGGTGGGGGGGGCAGGGGGGGGATTCGAACTGAGGACCTTGAGTATATGCGGGAAGTCGACGCTCTTCAGGTCATCAAAAGCACGTTGCGTGTGCGCAATAAACATAATCGGAACGTTTCAGTGTTTAACTACTTGGGATGGAGATGTCATTGGGCTACAGCGTATGAATAAAACATTGCGTTGCAAGGCAGCTGGTTTGCGGCTTTCTGCCGTGCTTCCGTGGCTTATTGCGTAGTTTTATGGCCCCGGCCGAATAGCAGAGAAGCTTACGTAGTACGCGGGGTTTCCGCGGTGGCGCTGCCGTCCCTGCGGACGACTATAGCGAGATGATGATTGATGGCGCGTTGTCCATCGCTTGCACGAGTATACGCGGTGCCGTTGAATAAGTGATGGCGCATCTTTCCCATGCTACTTCAGTTTGCATCGCCCATGGTCTCACGGTAACCTTGACTGCTCGCCGCAACTGTGGAGGGACTTAACGGCCCCGTTCTCCCGTTTGTATTTTATACGGCGCTAACTGTACGCGGAATAAATTTGAAGTGCTGAACAGAATTGCTTTATTGATTGCCTTCCGAAGCAAAGTAGTGCATCATTTTCCTAACTGTGAAAATTTGTTAGCATAAAATATATGCAAAGAAATATGATTTGTATAGAGATCCTTGGCTGAAAGATCCGAATGGTTAAAGTGCACGTACGCTTGTTTCTGTGCGCATGCGTTGGTGCATACGTTCGCGTGTTTGCCAAGTGACATTGGCACATGGCATCAACTTCTAATTGCTTTACGCGCAATATCTCTTCATAGAAAGCTTGCGTAACGCTTCATTGGAAGGCACAGTAAATTTCATTTCGTTATATTGAATAGTTTTGCCGTATTCGCAGTACAGCGGAGGCTTGTGCAGCAAAATATGCAGTTTTTTGCTCACACTGTTTTCATTGGCATGAAATAACGCTTAACATTGGGCAATAATACCAGTTGTCATTAGAAAGCGGACTACGTAGGCTTTCTAATGCAACGCAAGTCACTTAATCCAAATGAACGCTGTATGCGCAGTGCGTCAGCCAGGCCCGTAGCCAGGAATTTTTTTCGGTTTGGGGGGGGGGGGGGGGGGGGGGAGGAGGAGGAGAAGGGGAGGCCTTGAAAAGCCCGTATTTTCATTATTTATTCTAAAACACCCCCTCCATCCGAATTTCGAGGGAGGCGGGGGAGGGGGGGGGGCCTTGAAAAGCCCGTATTTTCATTATTTATTCTAACACATTATTTATTCTGGCTACGGGCCTGGCGTCAGCAAACAATGACTAAAATGCGGAGCGGGTGCCGCCGATGTGGGACCGCCACCTTAAACTCTACGACACTACCAGCCATGGTGGTCTATAGTGGTTATGGTGCTGAACTTCTGACCCGAAAGTCGCGTGATCGCATCGCGGACGCGGCGGCCGCATTCGGTGGAGGCGATATGCTAGAGGTCCGTGGAACACCAGGTGATCGAAATGTCCGCAGCCCTCTGCTGACGGCATGCCTCATAATCATACCGTGGTTTTGGCACGTAAGACCCCAGGCATTAAATTATATGAAGACACACACACGGCTTTATACAACAATATCTACAGTGTTCTTCGAGTGCCTTTCTTGTGTCCTGTTTCTTAGTGCTGCTACAGTAACCAGAAGAATGCCAAACCAAACAGCCCACATGGTGACATCAACCGGTTTTTAGGTTGCGTCATTTTATATCCTTGTGGGTTTTCACATCTCATCTCATCTCATCCTCGTGGGATTACCATTTCCTCGCAGTATTGATTTCCCTGCGACAAATATAGATGAAGACCATATATCAATTTCCATATCTTTGTCGTCGACAGCGTGGCTCGTTGTTCCCAGGCCAAACAACGTATATATATGACTTGGCGTTTCTTTTGTGCGCAGTCGGTAATATAGCTGTCTACCATATATAGCGACGAATATCGCTGCCATATTAACTACGACGGTCTTCGTGTGCCTTTCTTGCGTCCTAGTTTCTTTGCGTTACCGCAGTAACCAGAAAAATACCAAACAAACCAAACAGCCCGCATTGCAGATTTAGCCGGTCTCGTAGGTTGCTTCGTCTAACTTTTATATCCTTGTGGGTTTTCACATCCTCAAATCTTCCTCGTGGGTTCCCATTTGTTCTCAGTACTGATTTTCCTGCGGCAAACGCAGATGCTGCCTACATATCAGTTTCCATATCTTTGTCGTCGATAGCATTCATGGCTTGTTGTTCCCAGGTGAAACAACTTACTAGATATGGCTTGGCGTTCCATTTGTGCGCAGTCTCTAATATACATAGCTGGCTACCATATATAGCTGCGAATATCGCTACCATATTAACTTCAACTGTCCTCGTGTGCTTTTCTTGTGTCCTGTTCTTTGCATTACCATAGTAACCAGATCAGGGCCAAACAAACCAAACAGCGCGCACTGCTGCTGTAGCTGGTTTTGTAGGTGGCGTCATCCATGCAGCTTTTATAAAGTCCTTGTGGGTTTTCTCATCCTCAAAACTTCCTTGTGGGTTCCCATATCCTCGCAGTACTCATTTTCCTGCGACAAACGGAGATGCTGCCTATATATCAGTTTCCATATCTTCGTCGTCGATAGCATTCATGGCTTGTTGTTCCCAGGCCAAACAAGTTACAGATATAGCTTGGCGTTCCTTTTGTGCGCCGTCGCTAATATAGCTGCAGCCCCTCAAGCCGCAGCGGCGGCCTTCAGCGTCCCTTTTTCCCAAGGCGAACGTTTTAAGATTAGCCAACGGGGCAATTCGGCATCCATGCTTAATTACGAGACGTTCAACGCGTGTGTGGACAGGCCGTAAATCTTTGCGCACGCGAAGTGCCGATCGAATCCCAACAAGGTTGTCGTGCCTCTATCCTGGACCGCGAACAACGAGCAAAAATTATCAGCGCACCTAACTAGTTATGCAAATGAGGCTCCTGCTCGCGCGTGTTGGTTAATATGAGCGCGCGCGGTGAAGAAGTCGACGTCGGCGAAAATTCGCTCTCAAGTCTTTCGTCACTTGTACGGACGTCGCTTGTTTTTTTCGCACTTACTTCCAAACTTCCAGTTTCTGCAGTTGTCGTGGTATAGTGTTTTTCTTTTTTCGTTAAATAACGATTTTATTCACGATTCATGGGCGCCGCCGTCTTGGCCTTCCACACAAAAGAGTCCTCAGTTTCGTAATAAGGCAGAAGTTGAGAGAAGGATGGAAGTTTCTTGAAGCGATGGAAAGTCCTTGGAACACGAGTGTCGCCGGAGCCAACGTTTCTGCAACTTGTCTTGTCTAAACTTGGGCTCCAACGACATCCTTGTAGAAGTTCTCGTTTCTTCTATTAATTTCGTTCATTGATATTCATTTCAAATTTTTCATTTCTTCGTACGTCGTAACGTCAAGTCAACGGGGTCGTGATACGCCGAATGGATCCGTACTACTGTTTTCATGCGTATGAGTTCATGCCTACTTTGGTGACGTTGTTGTTGTTACAGATACAAAATGCCCCTAACATAGTCTATACTGCTGACCCAAAAGTTGCGGATCGATCCCAACCGCGCGGTCGCATTTCTGTAGAGGCGAAATCCCAGCGGCCCGCATGTACTATGCGATGTCAGTGCACGTTAAAGACCCTCAGGATGGTCGATATTATTCATCTTATTACCCGAGTCTCCTTTAGACGTTAAATCGCGTGCACCAACCTACCTAAGTTGGTCTATAAAATTTTCTATTACTCTGGCGTTTCATGAACAAAAGAAGAATTGATCAAGTGTTCGTTTGCTTTGTTAGGCAAAACCTCATAAAACCAGCAGACAATGAAGCCAAGGAAGGTATAGGGAACATTGTTTGTAGTCTTCAACTTTAGCGTAGTAATTATGATATATCAGTGTAAAGAAATCAAAGTGGACGAAAAGACAACTTGCCTTCGGTAAGGTTCGAACCTACAACCTTCAGATAACGCGTCCGACGTTCCACCTGCTGACGTTTCATACACTTCTCGCACATGTTCCAGCCACACACGGTACCTTGTATTTCTTAGACCGATTGTTCGAGTACAAGCTGTTCTGCAATAAAAAAAATAAGACAACTAGAAAAAAAAAAAAAAAAACACTGTGGAATCATATGCAGTGGATGGGCGGTCTTCAATCGCCCCCCGCTCTCGTAACTTGAATCGCTTCAGCTCCATTGCTCGTCCCGATTCGTGATCGTTTGTCGTGACCTCCGTTTTCTTTCTGTTTTCTTTTTTTGTCCCTCTTTCTCTTTTTTTTTTTTTTCGTGTGGGCTTCGGAAATACATTTGGAAAATTATGAATTGCACCACAGCGGTGACCTCAGCTCGCTCGCCCATTACCCCCGTGGGCAGTCATCCATAACGTGTGAGCTGCTGCGAAGGTGGCCTGTGAAGGCAGATACCGCGCATCTGATACTTACGAAAACCCTTAGAGAGAGACTGGGATGTAAAAACAGCGCAAAATATAGACAAGGACTGAAGAAGAGACGACACGGCGCTGAATCAGCGCCGTGTCGTCTCTTCTTCAGTCCTTGTCTATATTTTGCGCTGTTTTTACATCCCAAGCATGAACCACCAACTAGCCCAACTTTCGCTATTAGTGCCCTTAGAGAGAATATAGAAAGAGCGGCGAAGGGAAATAAAATGAATGAATGAATGAATGAATGAATGAATGAATGAATGAATGAATGAATGAATGAATGAATGAATGAATGAAATACACTTTGAGCCGCTGGTGCGACTGCTGAAAGAAGTAACTATGGTGAACAGGCGTGCGGCTTACTTATCCTTATACTTTTCCTTATCCCTGTGTGGTGTGTAAGACGTAGAATTACCAACTCGCCCAATTTGAAATACTTTCATATGTTGTTGTTATTGACCGCTTAATCTCCCCCCCCCCCAATTTCCAAAGGTAATCAGTGTAGGATCTGTTGTTTCAGCAAGAACAACGACGTAACCTTGCCACAGCTAACGCGCACGCCGTTAGCTTCGATCTGCGCAGTAGCGCTATTTATAGCATTCGGAGACGCTACGTACACCGCTGAATACGAGAAGGCCTGTGCGGGAACAATAGCGAGCGGTTGCGGCGACACGGCTGCGACAGGGCAATGCGATCAACCGCGATGCGCTTGAAACGTCCTTGCATCGCAGGGTCGAAGAGACGTAATAGAAAGAAACACACCAATCCGCCGCGGTGGTGTAGCGGTTACAGGTGCTCGGCTGTTGACCCGAAGGTCGCGGGTTCGATCCCGGTTGTGGCGGTCGCATTTCGACGGAGGCGAAATGCTAGAGGCCCGTGTACTGTGCGATGTCAGTGCACGTTAACGAACAATAGGCGGTATAATAATAATTATTATAATAATTTATGGGGTTTAACGTCCCAAAACCATATGATTATGAGAGACGCCGTAGTGGAGGGCTCCGGAAATTGGACCTGGTGTTCTTTAACGTGCACTGGTGTTCTTTAACGTGCACCTAAATCTAAGCACACGGGCCTCAAGCATTTTCGCCTCCATCGAAAATGCGGCCGCCGCAACGGGGATTCGATCCCGCGACCTGCGGGTCAGCACTCGAGCACCATAACCACTAGACCACCGTGGCGGGTAACAGGTGGTATAAATTTCCGGAGCGCCCCACTACGGCGTCTCTCATAATCATATCGTGGTTTTCTGGGGCGTAAAACCCCAGATATTATTTTTAGAAAGAAACATACTGATGTTTTCTCTGATAAAATCATCACTACGCACTTCACCAATCACGAAAGAAGACCGAGATAAGAGAGATGGCGACTTTAACGAAATGCTATTTGCGTGTCTGACGGTTGACATCCGCTAAAGTGTTGGGTGAGAGATATAATTTGCCGCGTCCGTAGTTTGGTGATGAAATTGATAAGAAATAATCTACCGGTATTTGAACGCGGCGTGACGGAGAAAATAACTACGACGCGTATAACAGCAACCAGATCGCCATTTACTTGTTCCTCCTGTTTCAGTGCTTTCTGGCCAGTCTTTTTTTTTTTTTTTTTTTTTTTTTTTTTTTTTTTTTTTTTTTTGACGTGGCAACGAAACACGACGATATGAAAGTGACATCAATGTACAGTGTGCCACGTTTTTTTTCTTTTTGTAAACGCTGTTATGTTAAGCAAGACGTCATAGGGTATTTGACGATAGACCGGAGAACTGGAACCTTCGAGTATCACGCGACGAAACACGGGTCACGTGATATACTTCTAATGAAGCGTCGGGAAGCAGGAATCTGGAATGATAGGCAGGATACTCTGACGTATGTGGCAACTCTCCTGGGTGTACGCTTGACCCTAAAGTGCGGTGTCCCCGTCGTGAAACCTTGAAAGCTCGGCCCTCTGTTATTGGCATTGCCCCGTCGTATTTCCTAAGGTCAGTGATTCATCTATATGGCAGGATATAACTGATAGCTCAACGTGGGATGCTACCATTGTTCTCATCTATCACTCGCGCGTCGTGCGTATGCTTTTTTTTTCTTTAACGAAAAGCGAGTCCTTGTTCTTCGAGTGGCTTCGTCGTCTAGGACGGCAGACGTTGACGATCAACACTGCTGTCTTCTCTTGCCAGCTGGCGTCTTGTGAACCAAGACGCTGCGTCTCCGTCGAGCAGCGCCCTGTAACTGCAGCTTGCATGGAACTCGTTTTCGTCGCGCCTTGATCGAAAACAGCTGCGTGCTTCGAATTAAAGAGGCGTTGGTTAGGAAGCGGGGAGGGGGGGTAGGGGGAGGAAGCGGTACAGGCGGGGGGGGGGGGGGGTGTTAAGCAAATATGCTCGCCCCTCCCTCCCGCCTTTTTCCGGTGCCACATGCCTTAGAAGACCTGATTATTGGTGGCTGCGTTTGGCTCCAGACTTACTATACCATTCGAATATAAACGTTCCGTGAAACACACTTGTGTTGAGCACACCAAGGACCGATTTATTTTGTGTACTGCACGCAATGCGCAGTTTGTCTTTGCTAGTCCCCCACACCCCAACCCTCCTCCCGCTTTTTCTGTCGACGCCAGCTTGGTCGCCGCTGCCGAAATCAAACAGCAGCAAAGAAGGGCTTCAGATCTCTTCGCTGTTTGCACATGAAATACTGGTGGGCTAAAGTTACTAGTTTGCTGTCACTTTCAACGACAGTGGCTCGACAAGGAGTGCACCCGCCCACCCGCTGTGGTGCCTTACTGGTTAAAGTAGAGTGCTGGTAAGCTCGAGGTCGCGGGTTCGATCCCAGGCCGCAACAGGCGCATTCAGTGGGAACGTTATGCAAGAAATGCCCGTTTACTTAGATTTTGAGCGCTGGTTACAGAACCTCGGGGGATCAGAATTATACCGGAATTATAGTGAGGGAATTGTCCCCCACTATGGCGTGCATCGTAATCACGTTGTTTCGGCGCGTGAAACAGAATTAAATTACCGCGTGAACGTTTTCGCGCTGTCACGATTTCATCTGAATGCATAGACATCCGGATAAAGGGGGTGAAGAGGAGGGGTGCTGGGCACAACAGAATCGACATCAACGCTGTGTTCCGTGAACGACCGCTCCGCAAACAGTGCGTTTGCACTGATCTGCGGACCAATGTTATAGACATTGCGATTCCGCGAGGTCACAGTCGCAGAGATAACGGTGCAGCAGCGCGCCGAGCGAGCATACGGCGCACGGAGTGCTGGAACGCGCTGCCTAACCGTGTTGCTCCCGCTCCCGCATTGCGGCGTACGCTTGTTCACATCGCCGCGCCTGTGAGAGCCTGATAAGGGACGAATATGACACCCGGGGCGGACGGGTGTGTGTGACGTTCACGGTACGACTGCGACCGTAAACGTTTCGCGTCTTCCTTTTTTTTCCCCTTTTGTTAGCTGTAGGGGTGCGCGCGGTCTCCCGAAAATGGGTTGCAGTTTGGCTTGCGAGAAGGACGTATCACAGCGACCCTCACGCGGGCGTCACTGCAGATTCTGTATGTTTGTGTTTCCTCTTCATTCCCATCGTGTTCCCTATGGACCGCGCAGGGAAGAAAGAAAGACAAGCTGAGGATTCGCCGGGGTGGGAATGCTCGGCATTGCGCTTCCCCAGTGGGGAAAGAAGCGTGAAAAGGGAGCAGACATAACACTCGGCATCGTGAATCCGTGCCTTACTACCTATTTTCTGCATTTGGGGACGCTATCCCGTTACATCTGCGTAGAGCTGCGCCGGAGAATGTGTACAAACGCTCCGGGTTATTTTGGGGAGTCGTGACGATTGGCAGAGGGAAGAGGGACGAGGAAGTGACGCCGAGCTTGGGGCTTATCTTCGGTTTTCCCCACTTCGTAGGCCGATAATTGAAGGGAGATTAGGGAAGCGTCGAAGCTGCTTTCCCGTGGAGCTGGTAGCGAAAGAGCATTGGTAGGGAGATGGCTGGGAATATATGCCTGTCGTTGTCCCTCACTCCCCTACGGGAAACACGAGGGAAGGAAGCAAACATTACGCCGCTGCTCACTCATGCATCCCTCAGACGTTGCACGTGCTTCGTATAGGGGAGTTCTCCCGTTTCATTGCGAGGAGCTCCCCACTGCGCTTCGGGCGCATTCAGGAATTCGCCGCGCGGGTTGCCGGGCAGTCCGGAGGCGTCCTTGACGGCTTATTTACCTCCCACTTTTCCTTACGATGACTGATAATTGAAGGGAGATTAGGGAAGAGGGAATGGCTCGCGGGAACCTTGTCCCTGGTGCACTGAAGGCGATATTTCGCAGGTCCACATCGAGTTGTCAGACCGCGCATGTTTCCGATCGTTATGGGCAACCGATGTCGACAGGTCGAAACGTACTGCTGGCAAGCGTGGACACAGTCCTTGATTTTGCTTCAATTTATGTGTATTTTCATTGCTTCCTGTCTGGCGTGCAGAACTGTAACCTAAGAGTTCGATTCTTAATTTTTCTCTGTATGGGTTACACATTGCACTTGCTTTTATGCAATGGTGTTCGTTTATAACAAACCCCTAGCTGAGACTGTATTCTGTTGTTAGTGAAGTAATTACTCAGTTTAACTTAGTCGTCTGGGTCTATACTTTGTAGTCGTAGTGGTCAATACCTTGCATTGACCACTACCTCGTCCTTCGCGTAGTGAGGGGGTCGTTTTCTGAAGCGCATGAACTCTGCACGACATTTCTTTACAATGCGTAACATTACCCAGAGTTGGGATATTGCATAAGGTGTGTTATTGTTTCCTATTGCATGGCCCTGAACTCAATATCATGATTGTTAATAAGCCGTATGCGGATTTACATCGTTAACTATATGCTCCAAGCCCAACTTTCTCTCCACCTATGTCAAAACACTATGTCAAATGTGTTTAAACAATGCGTGCATCGTCTCAAGGCTCTCGCTTGTATTACAAAATGTCTCGCCGAAATGGGGTTCGAGTGTGTTTTGTCAGACTGTTCCATAACGAACATTTCTTTGACGAATGATGGGCACATGACACAACATGTGCTGTTATGCTACGCTACATGCACTGACAAGGTATAATGCTCACGAAAATTTCTAACCTATTCGAAACGCCGAAACTATTATGTTGGCGACTTTCTTAAATCACTGTTGATTATTGTTTGATTATTTATGGCGTATTTCTCGTGGTGCTGTAACCTTACACTTTCTTTTTCTCTTTCTCTGCAGGTAAGCTGAACCTTGACAACCTTCGTTACTAGATATGAGGAGAAAAGGCTCTCGCTAAACGGGTGAGATTCTTTGGCCGCATCCCTGTACCGAACGCAGCAGGCGCGACAAGGGTCTATATACTTCTGTGCTTGAAACGCAGGCTAGGGGCCCCTCGCAAACGGGTGAAACGTTGCCTGGTGTTTATTTACGCAAAATTTCAACGCAAGCCTGTTCTGTATATTTTGGGTTGTCGGATATAGTAACTTCGCTGCTTGGTCATCGTCAACTCGATAACGTACTAGCACATTGACAAGGCCGTGTACTTGGATGTGGACAGGAAGGGCCCCTCGCAAACGGTTGAAACATTGATGTTTATTTACGCAACATTTCTACGCAAGCCCGTTTGATCTGTATATTTTATGTTGTCAAAGATAGTCAATTCGCAGCTTGGTCATCGTTAAGTCGATAACGCACTAGCACATTGACAAGGCCGCGTACTTAGATGTGGACCAACAGGGTAGATGTGGACAGGAGAGCCGTTGGTCTTCTTGGATTACGTTTGTGCATCAACTGTTTACGGCGCTATTAGATATCAGGTAATTGTAAACAATTCGGGCTTATACCAGTTTTTAGCGGATATAATCGTTAGAACATGTCACCCGGGGCAGTCGTGTACGGAGACCGGGATATTTTTGTTTTCAATCTATCGCGATGTTGATGTCATATGTCGGGTGACGTCATAAGTCAATGCGATGACGTGTAATCCTAGTCGCGGTGTTCTGATCCACGCATCTTAGATATAGCAAACATAAGTAAATGAAACTCGATCTTCTTGTTCGGCGTTAAGAAAGCCTCGTGCAATTCGGTCGTCAACTTTTTCTTTTTTTTTTTTTTTGTCTGTTTTTTTGCGGTAATGTATGCAACGGCAGTGCACTGGTCGTGTTACCTGTCCCGGATGATAATAATTGTCCTAGGGTGTTAAGTCTTCTTGGCCGTTATCCGGGGGCTATAAGCTTTCAAAGGACGCAGTGCTGGCATCGGAGACTTTCATCTTCCCCGGGGCGATGACCTCGCGTTTAGCTATTTCTTGCGAGACCGCCAAGGCCTATCAAATGTCGGCGGACGCGTGCACGCAGAACCCATTCGCGCAAACGTAATTGTGAACGTGCAGGTCGCATTACACTCTCTTGCCGTTTGTATTAACGTGTATCGGCGCTGATTATATGGCTTAGAGCGAGCTCTCGCTCATAGCTGTTGACTAATGCGATCAGAAAGATCGACACGCGCACGTAGTTCTTTGCAAAAAAGGCAAAAAAAAAAACAATGTAGGTGAGGTTACATTAAGTGAGACAGTATGCACAGACAAACAATTTAAGCCAGAGATAACAAGTTTGTGAAACTTTCAGAGTTGCACACCGTCGGAGCAAAGTATTTCGCACTGCCTACGTTTCCTTTTCTTTTCTCTTTTTTAAATCCCAGTCTCTTGTTCATGATCCGTTATGTATTTTCGTGTAGATGTAGCACTTGCGTCTGCTTGTGTGACTGTTGTACGTACCTCGAGTGCGGAATATCTGCTGTGGGAACATTTCGGCACTGTAAATATTTTTGTATGAACTCTCCCGTTGCATGTCAACTTATGTTGCAATACTGAGTATGTAAGTGTTTGCAAGTGCGTTTATTTGTGTGGTTTTATGATAGTTTACTACCTTATCATGACAACTATTATGCAAGACAAGAGGAGTAGCCGGCGCCATTGCATAGTCGCCAACCTCTCCTCAGGATACATTCGCTAAAAAAAAACAAACAAAGAGCTGTTGTTAAGAAGCTCGATTACGTCATCTCGACTAGCCCCACCACCAATCTTCTTATCGCCACTAACGTTCCCCTGGATAGGGTAGCCTATAGCGCAACTTACAGCTCGAGACCGCTGGATGCGTAGTATGCGTGCCTCGTCCCGTCCTTCCATCTGATCTTCTCTTGCTGCCTCTTCTCCCCGCATCCTTCGATCGCTTGCTTGTGGAAACCGCGTTCCTTATGTTTTTGTTCTTCGTTCAAGAGTCTCGAGCTTGTCCGTAGTAGGTGGCGAAAACGAGCGTTAACGTGAGAAGCGAAGAGAGAACGCAGCCTTACACCACGCCCAGCCCGGTGGAGGGTAGGGGGGGGTATTGGCGCACGTATACCCTCAGCAAAGAAGAAGCCGATGTTTTGGCTGGAGGCGAAGAAGAGGAAGCAAAGGCGAATGGTCCCCTTGGCGACGTGCCTTTTCGCTTTCAGCGGTGTGTGAGAACTTGCCATTGCCTCGACGCCCTCCTCATCCGTTGTTTTGTATCTTTCGGTGGGTGGTAGATACACCGTGCCAACTCGTGTGTGTTTGTGTGTGTGTGTGTGTGCGTACTTGCGGTTGTGCGTGCGTGTGGCTCCTACCGCCCGCTACGAACTTTGTCTCTTGAGACCGATGTTCGTCGTGAGCGGAATGGCTGTTGGGCGTTTCCCCGTCCTCTCCGCGGAGGGAGACGAAGTGACGGCCATCTCTAAAGGTGGCAGAGACGACTCTCCCGGCGCGACCGCGACGTGACTTTATCTTTCTTTATTTGCTTGGTTTTTCTTCTTTATCGGGGAAGAGGCAATCTCGGAAGATCTTGCCCAAGAGGGGGAAAGTGGCGCCTCCTCGCGGTTTGACCGTATCCGCGGAGGCTCGAACGATTAATGGCCGTCGTTTTTCCAGTTGTCAGTTTTAAAGCGCCTACACGGCCGGACTGAGATTGGGCAATTGATTGTCCAGTCGCCGCTGCCGGCCGACCACTATGCCCGTAAATGTAAATGACTGTCAATATCGAGCGGGCCTCTTTCACTCTCTCTCTTTCTCTGCGAACTTGACCGTGGCCGGTGTTTCCTACAGTTTGTTTTCTCGCTGTCTTGAAAGTATTTCCCGGAGCGAAGAGTTTTGAAATCGCCGCGTCTAGCTCGCATCTGATCGTTGGAGTAGCAGTGCTATATTGAGGATCTAATGACACGTAATAAACCGAAATGACAGCCTGTTTACGATTATGTGAATACAGCTAGGCGTGTTCAGCCTGGCAATCGAGATCGGGGATTGGATTTGATATGATTAATGTCTTTTTTATACGTTTCTAGAAACGTTTCGAGTGAATTTCAGTTGCCCAACCCGAAAATCTGGCGTCCGCCACGGTGGATCAGTGGCTAAGGTGCTCGGCTGCTGACCCGAAGGTCGCGGGTTCGATCCCGGCCGCGGCGGTCGCATTTCGGTGGAGGCGAAATGGTAGAGGCCCGTGTACTGTGCGATGTCAGTGCACGTTAAAGAACACCAGATGGTCGAAATTTCCGGAGCCCTTCACTACGGCGTCTCTCATAATCATATCGTGGTTTTGGGACGTAAAACCCCAGATATTATTATTATAACCCGAAAATCTGGCTGTTTCATCCAGGGGTTCCACTCCACTGGCGAGCCGTAGTATATCTTATAAACGTGAACTTGAAAACTTCGAGCTTCCTCGCGGGTTTGGTTCAACTGTGATGGAAACGCGAGGTGCCGCAGGCATGAATGCAGGAGGTCTTCGCTTTACGTTCTCAAGAAGAGCCTCAATTCTTTTTTATGAAAGGTGCAGTAGCTTGTTCGCGACGACCGGAAGAGTTCGACGGCTCCCGTCACGTTGCGAAATGTACTACTACAGGGCGGAGAGATGGCGCTCCCGAGTCTTAAATAGCCCCCCCCCCCTCTCGCTAGCCTACAGGCAAGTCATCCCCTTATCTGATCCAATTGAGGAGGTTCCCACTTGGTGCTCAGGACTGTTTCTGGGCTTCTCAAGGATGAGATGGTCTATCTACTGTCTTCTGAAAGAAACGTCTTTGTCGTCCTTTCGTAGAGGGAATAGTGTACTCAGTAATAATAAAACCCCCTGCCATATATGTTTTGTGGTCTGCAGGAGTGCTGGCAGGATAGACCGAGGTGCTGAGACATTTGATTGCTTCGCGTTACGCTGGCCCATAAATATGGCGAGATGTCCAGTGAGCGTGCGCCCTAAGGCTCGCGTGTCTTTCGCATGTTCCGGCCTTTTCATTGTCTGTGTTCGGAGCGCTTGGATACAACTTTTGCTTTGCCATATCGAAGTGACCTCGAAGATATGGAGTCCTCGGTGGGCAATTGTTTCGACTGAGCACGCATTCCCGATGACAAGCGATTCGCTGCGCTTTCAGGTGACCCTGGCTTCATCGAGGATTCATCGCTGGCACAATTCCCGCTGTCAGATAGAGATAACGCTGAGAGATGTGGGGGCTTGTTCTTTGCGATCAGATGGAACATTTAGATAAGGACGGAGCCCAGGCAACGTTGGCGCGTGCTTGTCTGGCAATGCTCGAGCTTGATCGTTCCTCGCATTGTCTCTCGGGAGCATTCATATGTCAACTCGTACGGCGCAGGTATGCTGGTATAGTGATATCTTCCTTCTAAACGGACAACGACCTCATCTCAACGGTTGGCGGTCAAAGGGAGCGTGAGAAGTTTCGTGGCTCTAAAAGGACCCGTCTAGTTTCGCTCTTTTATCCTGATCCACTAAACCGTCGTGATAAGGTTGCCAGCCTATACAGTCTGTGTCGACAGGCCTGCTTTGTTTGTCTGTAGTTACGCTTGCTCTGTGTGTGGCTGTGTCGTCTGTTTCTGAGTGCATTACGCAGACGATAACTTCAGTGAGAGCTGGTTTCGTACGCGTGCTGGTATGCGGACGTGGCTGATGGAAAATTTGTCTTGGTTACTCTCCAAAGCCACATGGGCCCGCGTTTATATAGGCTTCGAGGAACCAACAACCGTGTGCCCTGGTGGCTCTTATTTCCTTCGGAGGAATTCTGTATGGGCAGGGACTGGCCTTATACGGCGCGAGATCAAGATCTCTCCCCGGCGAGGTCGTTACGTACGCTGCCCCACCGCCTTTGTGAGGGCTCGCATCGCGTCGTATAAATCTGTGCAGTCCTCTTCCCTCGCGTTCTCACAGATACAAGCGGTGAAACGTGCACACTTTTCAGAATGCGTACGTTACGGTTTTTCTGTCTAAGGCCAGTCGCTTCCACCTTTAACAGCTCACCCCATTAAACGCGTGACACGCATGCGCGTGCTTCTCGGCGTTGTCGTCTGCATACCTTCGAAAAGCAGACGACGCTGTTTGTGACGCGGCGCGATGTTATGCGCAGCAGAAAATAGTGCCCGAGTTTCCGCAGCTTTCGCCGGCAAAACGCGATTGTTTTAAAGTAAATATTTTGTCGAGCCATGCTTTCCAAGCTCCTTGATATTAAATGGTTTTTTAGGAGAATAGGGCAACCAAAACTTTGCGTAATCTGTCCTTTGCGTTTGTCGACACTGCGCATGCGTCATGCGCTATCTCCTAGGGTACGCACGTTATGTGATCAAAATGGCGCATCTTAGCCAACGAACGCTATATGTGCGTACCCTATTATAAAATGCCTATTAAACAGTAGATAGAGTTAATATGGGTACCAGAGAGGATAGCGTACGACGCATGCGCAATGGCGACAAACGATAACGCAACTACCTATTACAGTTACAGAATAGGGTTCGAAGCGTTAGCGTTCGTTGGGTACGATACGCTATTTCCGTCACTTAACGTGTGAAACAAGAGGATAGCTTATGACGCATGCGCAGTGGCTTCAAACAATAACGCAAAGCTTTGCGTACCCTATTCTAAAAAAACTCTCTAGTATCCTATCAAGCGCCTCGTCTCGTTTGCTTGCCGTGAACGCAAACGTGATCGCGGAGGCATTGCACACAGGGGCGGCGCCAGCGGGGGACACAGGGGGCGCTGAACCCCCCCCCCCCAAATATTCGCCTGCCCCCCCCTTTGTCCACCCCCCCCGCCCCAAGAGCAAACATAGTCACAACACAACGCATACGTTCCCCGCCTCCCGTGACCCCCCTGAAGGAACTCTCCTGTCGTCGGTGCGCCCCCCCGTAAAAAAATCCTGGCGCCGCCCCTGCATGTATACAGCTTGTGAACGATACCCACGGACGGTGACTACAGAATTGAAATGCTCAGGCTTTCGCATTGCTGCACGCATTTAGCTGGGCAATCATGTATACGTACGCCAGGAGAGTTCGCGCGCACGGGATGGCGCGGCTGCATGATGTGAGATTACACGACGCGGACTGCTGGGAACTCTATGCGACCCTTATAAAAAAGCGGACTACGCTAGATCACGGGGTCGATGGTTTTTGCGTCGGCACGCGCGGATAAAAGTAAAACGAGGAAGCTTGTACGGTTCGTTGTCTTTGGTGGCTGCGCTTGCGTACTGCGTTCCTCCCTTTTCTAGCTAGACGTATATGTAACGCTGCGCCAATCCGTCCACTTTTATATCCCCCCAGATAAGGCGCTCGCTCGTTTGTTCTACAGGTGACCCTCAGATACGCTCACCTGTCTTCTGCTACGTACGTACCTTATCTCGTCTGTTACGGGGTGTACGCACTCTTATATGTATAACTCAATCCTCAACGAGCGTGTGTCCATCCCAGGTTACACCCCAATCGCTCGATTACTATGGTTCGCCCTGCTTCCAAACGCTTTATCTTCCAAGAAACAAAGATGATTATGGAGAGGAATATAATACGTACGCGCGCGAGTATGTATATATCGGGGAGAGGTCAATCACGCGGAGAAAACATGTCGTAGAGAAAGTTTTCCTCGACACGTGGTAGTCCTGTTCACGTTGAGCATGGAGAGATTGAGCAGGTGTAGGTTCATGATCTCGTTGGCTGGTTACAGTGAACGACTAAAGAGATCAAATCCGTCGGCGTGTTTCCTTTTACGTATAGTCTCGTGAGAACTATAGCACGCTTGCGCTAATAATACGAAACCGCGATGTGACGGGAATGATCGCGCGGCGCTGTCGATAGCGTCATAGCAGACCATCAAAGAAGCCACTTGATATCTGTACAGGAACGAATTTCATGCTGTACTGAGTATAACCTCAGCAGGGTGGTACAACATGTCATACGGTTTAACAAAAGGACGCATACAAAAGTCATAACAAATACATTTCGCTTCAAAAGACAACAATGAGTTTTGAGGCGCATCATCATTAGCAAGGTTAGTAGTATGTATTTGTAGTAGTAGAAGAAGTAGTATGATTAGTATTAGTAGCAGCAGCAGCAGTAGCAAACTATATTTGTTCGTTTCGCTTGCTACAATCAGTGATTGTGTGGCCTTCGTGTCCCTCTATAAGTTTAAGCGCTTTATACGGCCAAGGTTGCGTAAAGCAGACGGGAAAATAGCGGCACAAAGTGGCCAAGGGCTTGTTATTTCGTATCATTCTTTACACGCACACAGATGATTGGCAGCTTGGGAATAGAGTACGCAGAGATAGCGTTCGCTGGATACGATGCGTTATTTCCGTCACTTAACGTGGGTACCGAAGAGGACAGCGTATGACGCATGCGCACTGGCGGCAAAGCTTTGCGCACCCTTCTAAAACTGCGCAATATTCCCTACCGCGAAGTCGTCATCTAGGAAGCTCGCTAATTAAGCAACGCATCTTCCATGCAAGCCGAGTCGCCAAAGCTACATGCAATGAATGCCGTATGTAATGCTATATACAGGCTCTGATCATTAGCATTTGCGAGCGCGGGAAACCACAATCACGTCGATATTACCGGCTGATGTCCGACGTCCGCGACGTCGTTACGGTGTCTCGCCGCTGTAATGACGTCTCGCGCACTTTAGCAGACGATTGTCATTTCTTCAGCAGACGACGTCGTCGCTCCGACGAAGCGTCTGCTATTCATAACAACGAGCAGACGGACAAAACACACTTTCTTTCTTTTTACTTCTTCAGCAGGCATAGTATGTTAGCTTTATCGTTCTGATGGGCCCTGAAGTTCTTTCATGACGCGTTAGTGACGTCACTCTCTTACGACGCTGACATAGCTCGGCTCTTGTGTGCGGTACTCGGCTATGCGGCGCGAGCTAGCTGTGAGAGAGTCAACGCCGTTCGAGAAGTAGGCCTACGCCATAGAGTTTCCTCATAATAAAACACTAAGGAAATGTGACGCTAATATCTATGCATGGGAGCTGCAACGCGTGGCGCTTCAGCCATCATGGGAATGATGAGTAGTATACATAGATTTGCCCGAGCTTCTTTTCTTTCGGCTCCGTTTGGCTCCGTGTGGCCCGCAGGCCGCTTTGTCGCAATACGAAGTTCACGAAGTTCAGCGGTTCGACTTCACCACCTTGACTCTTCTAGACTCACCGATTCAAATCAGCTCAGTAAGTTCACAGCGATGCATTCTTTTATCCGAAACAAAAGCCAAACCACATCAATAAACAAAGCCACAAATGCGTTCGGAGCCGCAAGCACATATCCATGTACTTCTCATTATTCTCGTGGTGGCTGAACGATCGCAGCGCCACTGTTCCCTCGATCAAATATTGCACGAAACTATATGGCCTACGTGACCTTGTATGGAGATGTTGCTTCGGAGTGTGCGGATAATAAACGTCGCGGAGGGTCTGCACTTCGTCACTCCGACGTGAAAAAGGGCGAGGGGGGTTGCCGGAGGTGGAGGAGAGGGGCATAGTTCACTAACAACACATTATACGGGCACACAGAATTCTGCGTGCGTACGTTTGTGCGTGCATCGTTCTATAATAAGCCGAAGCTGTTGTTTTTCAACGATGAGTCATGGTTGACACAGTTCAGCGAGCGCCCAAGGAATGACGAGGTTGTTTTTCTGCTAGCTCCGCAATGACAATTACGCGAAGCAAGTCGGCAAAGATCTAGTGCTTGAATGACGTATAGGAATGACTTGTAGTCGCATCATATCACCGCGCTGATTTGTATATCTCTGCTTCGAATTTTCGGACTGGAATCTCGGAGCCACGTCGAAAAGATCGCATTGTTCCTGAAATGACAACATTGAACTGATACATTCAGTTGTGTGGCATTAAAAGCAACCCACTTCAGTAGATCTTATCTGACATAGTTTATACCTTCGTTAACAACTATTTAGCGTTGGAATGGCGCTCATATGACTCTTGCACGATAAAACAGCGCATTATTGTCATCGCTTTCAACTGTATAGTAGTTCAGCTGCCAAGGGGGCTAATCCAGCGGCCAAGGCGCAGCGACGAACGTTACCCCTTCCCTCCCCCCCCCTTAACGCATAACTGTGAGCACGGAGATGCGCAAGGCTTCACATATTTCCCAACTAGTGCGCTTTACACCATATACTTTCTAACGCCATATACTTTCTCATGGAACGATCATAACAAGAACATGAAAGCGAGAACCTGTAGCCGTGTTTAAAAAAAACAGCGCGCAGAATATTTTAAAGTGCTACGCGTCCAGGTTTAATGTATACGCCACAATCTGAGCAAAACCGTTGAACGAGCAGAGCCACTTCCCGACCACCGGCTCGTCTCCGAGTATCTCTTTAAAAAAAAACTTGTTCTATAAAAAAAATAAATAATAATAAAACACTTCGTCGCGCACTTACCCTGTGAGGACGTTAAAAACAGATACGCGTCTACATCAAGAACATTTGTCGGAACAACTCGAAACATCACACGGGCGTGCTATCTTCACACGTGCGCGCCGCTATCTTTAACACCACACGCGGGGACATGTTTCTGAACGCTTTGCTTCACTCGCATTGTTATCTATATACATGTAGTCGTTTTTTTGTAGATCGTGACTTGCTGTACCTATCCAAGACAAGTATACTCCACGAACGTGACTTACAGGAAAGTACGTACTTATATGTATACAGGCGGCTGTGCGACTACGCATTTTGCGGTCTTGCAGGGCTGATAAGGAGCTGCGATGCAGGACACTGCGATCGATACTTCGGGGATTGTACGAACGCTCGTCTCCTCATAAACTGCGAAAAAAAGAAAGAAAAAGAAACAAAGATAAGATAAAGAGAAACGTTCGCTCCGCGCCTAGACGAAGCCCTATCACTACACAGGCGTCGCCGCTAGCGGGTCTTGCCTTATAGTACATAAAACCTATACTCGCGCAGCGTGTTTTTGTATGTACACATATCTGAGGCTGGAGTGGCCGTGAGAGCATAACATCAAATTGCACAGGCGGGTTGTCCGAATCTTTTAAGTACATGTAGTTCCGTCGGTTTCGGGTTTCATACGCCGAGCAGTGACCTTTACAGAAGCGTCATAAGCTCTCTCATCATGACACACACACTCACACGTGTGTGTATATATATATATATATATATATATATATATATATATATATATATATATATATATATATATATATATATATATATATGCCTATCTCAGAGGAGGGGGAGAGCTAGGGACGCATGCGTACGTGATCCCGGCGTTGAATGACTTCTGCAGCTAAGTGTGTCCGTGTATAAGACGGACACACTTCTTCGTGACGCGGATGCATATTCCCCTTGAGTGAGTTTGCAGAGCCGGAGTTGTACTTGCGCGTGGACCTGCATGCAAGACTGTATATGACTACGGTTGAGTGACCTCCGCGAGTTTGTGCGGCGATACGCGGGGCGTATCTTCTGTAACTTATGCTGCTTGTCGAAGTCCGTCTTAGCACTTTTGGGGCGACATTCCGCAAGCGGCGTATCGCATATACCCGGTCTGTCGATCCCTCAATGTTTTCGGTTTTATGTTTGATCACACTCGGCATGATTTCGACTTGTACCGCGCGCAAATCCTTTCATGCTCTATGATTCGATTTGATCCGTCACCCACATGTTTTCGTTGCTTTCCATGTACCAAGGAAGGCTCGGGCTCTCCTAAAGTTATAAGCATTACTTTTCTCCCTAGCCTGCACCATCATCCTTGAGAGTTGCCTAGCCTTGAGGCAATGTCCGCCGTGGTGGTGTCGCGGTTACGTTGCTCGAGTGCTGACCCGAAGGTCGCGGGTTCGATCCCGGCCACGGCGGTAGCATTTCGATGACGGAGCCACCCCATGCAATAACATCCCCTATACTTTCCTTGGCATTATTGTCTATTAGGTATCATTAATACTGTTGCTTCGAGGCGATCTCATTCTATTGTTGTCGCAGCTGTGTCGCCGTTCCTGCTCTTTGTCGTCTTCATCACTACCGCTATCGTTGGTAATTTTTAGACAAGTTTAGGCAGGCACGGGGATGCGTATTTAAATTTATAATCAGAGACCTCCTGTAGAACTCTTGCGTACGTCCTGTTAATTTTACATTATTTAGTCCCTATTGTTAGGAAGCTTATTTTATAAAGTTGGTTTCAATCAGCTGTCTTTCTTTCTTTTTTTTTTTCTTGTTTTCCGGCCCTGCTGCTGTCGTCGCTAATGGTTAAACAAGGTCACTGGGGTGCGGAGACGCAATTGCATTCTTCCGGACAGAAACTTTTGTAGAGCTGCTTTAGGTGGCTTAATTACCTTCGTTAGGTTCCCTCTTGCATGGAGGTTTCTTTCATTAATTCTATTTGAGTCGTATGCGCCGTTGCTTCCGTTTGTTTTCCTTATTTCTGCTGCCGTTGGTAATGGTTAGACAAGGTTACATGGTGTGACGGTGACGCATATATGCACCCTTCTCGGCAGAGACCTCCCGTAGAGCTCTTGTAGACGTCCCATTACGTACCTAATGTTAGGCCTGTACCAGGCTACTTAGAAGAAGGTGTTCCAATTCTATTTTCGTCGTCGTCGGCGCTGTTGTTACCTTTCTTGTCGTCGCACGCTACCGCTGTTTCTGTCGTTGGTGTTGCCGGGACAAGTAATAGGGGGCGCTCATTTGGGGTCGCCCCGTCGTCGTCACAGGCTGCTTGCGTATGTAACGACGACCACGACGACGGAACCTCGTCGTTTTCATTGTCTCTCGGCGCCGCGTTGCGTCAACCGCGCGCGAGTGCGCGTGCGCCGTCCGAAAGCTGCGCCATTGTTGTTGCGCAGCGATGCATTTTGGGCGACGCCGGTAGGTGGTCCCTTCCTTGTGCGCACCGCCGCCTCAGCCGCGAGGTGCGTGGCGAAGGTCGTCGTGCGCGCCGCGTTGTTATTATTTTGTACGCGGAGACAGAAGAATGGCGTTCGCATCTTAATACGGGCGGTGGGCCGCATTGTAGTCTATACGGTGAATACTTAGAGCAGTGGCGCAGCGTGTATCAACGCGCGTGTGTAAGGACATAATCGCGTACGCGTCGGGCTGCGCGTTTGTTTCGTGCCGATGGGGCTCCGCGTGTTGAGCTTTGGGTTTCTCACGATGTAAACCCGCTAATTCCGCGCACTCACGCACTTCCTCTCTTTCTTTTTTTCAAACGAGAACGTTTCCGGCACGTTTCCCGATACGCTGAATGGATTTTTCGGAAATTTATTTGTTTTATAGATGAGTATTCGTGACCTGTACGTCATCTCCCTGTTCATTTCGCGCTTCTAGTTCTCCCTTCTTCCGTGTTCAAGTTGTATCGAAGTTTGTTTTTCTTTTTTTTTTTTTCACTTTAGCTCTTTTCGATGTTATGTATAGGTCCGATTTTGCGGAGGATGTTGCGGCCATCATCGTCTCCTCTTTACCAATGCACCAATGTACTTAAGTATGTGGTGGGATACATTCTTTAAAGCGTTCATTCATTCATTCTGTTGACAGGATGAATGAACTCTTGAACGCTAACGTTAAACTAAAATGGTCGAATGCCTTGCTTTAGAGCGCATTTCGTACGCCCACGCGTGTCCTTCTCCGAATCACTGAAGCGATGTTCAACTGCCTCGGGTGTTATCTGCGACGGGCGGGTCCATTTTGCGAGAAAAGGGGTGCGTGAAATCGCATCGAAGGTTAACGCGGAAGCGGTTCCTTCTGTGCCGTCGTCGAAGAGACAGAACAATCACGCTGACCACGCCTGGGCGTTCCTTTCGATTGGCATTCGGCGCACGCGCCAACGTATACGGAGAAAAGGTGCGAACGAAACAGTTAGGGTCGCAGTTGAGTTGTCCGCGCGTGGCTTTGTGCTGGACGCATTGTCAAATGGTGAAGCGGGCGTGAAACCGAAACTTTGCAGTGCGCGCTTGTCACTCGCATTATAGAGAGGCTGTCTGTGCTATGGGGTACAAAGACCGTGTGGATATAAAGCTTTGACTCGCTTAAACCACCTCAGCGCCAGCCTCAATGCTCGCTTTGCGTTAACAATGATAACGTTTCTAAGAGGTCAGCCCGTGAGGTTTAGGGTTGTCTGACGCAGTCCGCGCAGATCGTCAAGCGACTCACGCAACTTTTGGCTTATTTTTCGGTGTCAGCGCGCTCGTTTCGCATCGCGCGGTAACTTCACACTCTTGAAGTGACTGTCGTGCTGGCTGCATTTACCTATGAGCCTCTGAGAAAGCCTGCTGGCTGCGATTCCTGAGCCAGGTCTGTTTTTCCTATAAGGACCAATCATAAAGGCACCACTTCCTCTTGAGTGAGGCTCAGGCCCCTAGCCAGGAATTTTTTTCGTGGGGGGGAGGGGGGGGGGGACTTCCTGTAGGCCTTTGAAAAACGCCATATTTTCATTATTTATTCTCGGTAAAACACCCCCCACCATCCGGTATTCGGGGGGGGGGGGGGAGGGGGGCTAGGGCAACCCCCCTTCCCCTGGCTACGGGCCTGTTGAGGCTGGAGCGGGATCGACGCGTAATGAGAGACGACATGATCGCCTTATAGCAATTGCGATCGCAACAACTTGACATTTATCGACTGTAATCGATTACCTAGAGTGAAATTTTATAAAGACCCGAGGGAGGAGATCTCGCAAGTATTGATCGCTTCGTGGTCGAATGAAGAATTCTACCAGACATTACATGAACGCTGCGGGCCTACAGGAAGCTTCGTTCTAGGACTGAGTGTATGTCGAAGGAGTCACGTTAAATAGGCGACTTTTGACTCGTCGTACTAAACTTCTAATGTGAAACTTTTATATTTAACTATCGTCATCCCCGTCTCACTTTTTCTTGCCAATTTCCTAAATTTGACTTCGAGCCATAATTTTAGTATGCTCACCTTCTTCTCGAGTAAATGTATATAAATTTGTTGATATCATGAAGTCCCTAAATCGTGAGTAACTAATTATTTGATTTTTGCGTTTTCTGGTTCAATAAACTTGCTGTCGTACTTCGCATGCTCCTTCATCCGAGCATAGCGGTTCGTCGGAACTACGCTGTTTGCGAGTTGGGCCTAAATGAAACTCTACCACGTGGCACACCCGTTTGTATAGTATAGCCTCGCGTAAGCTCAACGGCGCTGTATGCACATACATTCAAATTAATACGCGTCGCCGGGCCAAAGATATATTGCCACTTGCAGAGACGTCTAGCGCGTGTCCTCTCGCCTATGTAGCCTTGGCCGGTCAAGTCGCGTTTCGCGGCTTCGCCGGAAGAAACAAGGCCGCCCTCGCTGCAAGCAGCTCGGTGGGAGAGTTCTCGTGCTCTTGTGCGGACACACGGGCTCGAGGAAGTACTTACGTACTCGCGTTAGAAGTTGATTATAGAGGCTGCTGCCGTGCGCAGTTGTATTTATGGGCCGTCGCGACGGCTCTGCGCGAAAACATTCGTGAAGAGAGCTAGTTGCACGCGAGTTCTCTGCTCCTGTCCAGCGCCAGAAGCACTGTCACTGTTATAACAGTGTTTGGTTGTGTTAGGGACGGCCCCTCTTTGGGTTATATACGCTTAGAACCTCACTGTTGTTGCGACAGCTCTCAAGTGAACCTGCGAATTTGACGCAAGTAGAAATAGTGGCTGCTTTATCTGAGAATTGAATGCACGAAGTTGTGGGGCCTCTTGAACCTGTATAGCGGGGCATTTATTGTTTGTTCTTTTACAGCGAATAAGCGCGATGGTTGATTGTGTGTATATATATATATATATATATATATATATATATATATATATATATATATATATATATATATATATATATACACACTTTTTTTTCCTTCCTCCACTCATATGTGTGGTCCCGCAAGCAGTGCAGTGGTCAGTCGATCTCGCCATTAATATTAATTACTGTGCACCAATATTCCTGACAGGCACAGACATCACGTGCCTCCGGCATCGGCCCACCCGTGATGACGTCATCACGTGACGTAACGTAATGTGACGCAACAGTGACGTCACAAATTCTGGTGGTCTGTGGCGTCATGACGACTCCATATGGTAATGTCGTCATGTGATGATTTTTTTTCGTAACTCGTCTTAACGCCAGAGGTCACTTTCCGTGTTTGATCAGGCATCTAAGGCTGTCGCCTTAAGATCGTAGGCATTCGGGAACCCTTTATAAAGCCTTGAGCAACCCAGACCTCTCCGGTAACGTCAGTCGGTGAAAAAAAGATTCCGGAGGTCTCCGTGACGACTCGTATCACAATAAACACGTGGTTTGGGCATCCAAACGACCTCAGTATATTTGATTTTAATATAGTATCGGTGAAGTATTAGTAAGCCCCATTAGGCACGCTCTCTCTCCCTTCTCTCTCTTTCTCTGGGTACCTATGGATAGGTGCTGTAGCAAAGCTGATAGTGGTCTACTAAGCGCCTATTGCGTAAGTATACATCTCAAAAAGATACAGGTAACACTGCATTGCAAGCGGCAAACTAGGTCGTGGCTATTAGAGCAAAGCCTTCGCTCACTGTACCGCGCAATGACAGGCGCGAACATTTATTAAGCGTGCGCACAAGCTCGACCGTCGCGGTCTTTAATTGTAGTTGCGTAACAATGGAAGGAAGCCGTCAGTGGGACAATGGAACCGCTTCACCCGTTATTTCTCGCGTTCGGTGCATTTACACGAGCGCAGCTTTCGGAGCACGATTTCTCGGTTTTCCGTCACAGGACTTGCACCAGACACCGACATTCGGGTCCTCATATTTGGGCTTGAAATAAAAAAAAAAAATCAAACCTGTGCCTTAATTTTATTTCTCGTATTGAGCCTATAATAGCGAAGTTAACGACAGTTCTCAAGGCATAGTTCATTAGTGTAAGCTCATTAAATGCTTCACTTCAGGGCACCTTTCAATTTAGTGGCACCCTCCACGGTGGTCTAGTGGTTATGGTGCTCGACTGCGGACCCGCAGGTCGCGGGATCGAATCCCTGCCGCGGCAGCCTCATTTTCGATGGAGGCGAAAATGCTTGAGGCCAGTGTGCTAAGATTTAGGTGTACACTAAACCCCCGGTGGTCGAAATTTTCCGGAGCCTTCCACTACGGCGTCCCTCACAATCAAATCGTGGTTTTGGGACGTAATACACCAACAGTTATTTAAATTTAATGGCACCTTAAGGAACCCCGGTAGGTCACGATCAATTAAATTGAAGCACTCCATCAAAGGATGCTTCAATATCAGATCGAAGTACTGGCACGTCATGCTTCTCTCTCGCTCTCTCTCTGTCGCCTGTCTGCGTCAGTGGTATGGCTGCTGACTCGAAGGTCGCGGGTTTGACGGAGGCGAAATGCCATAGGCCGGTGTACTGTGCGATGTCAGTGCACCATAAAGAGCACCCGATGGTCCAAATTTTCCGAGCCCTGAACTACGGCGTGCCTCATAATCATGTCGGGGTTTTGGCAGGTAAAAGCCCAGGTATTACGATTACTCTCGCCTATTTGTCTCAAGCTGACAAGCATTGGCCCGATGTTGTCAGATGTTGTCCCAATGTTGTCACATTGGCCCAATGTTGTCATTGGCACAACTTGTGAGACTT
Source organism: Rhipicephalus appendiculatus (assembly GCA_030522465.1). NCBI lineage: Eukaryota > Metazoa > Arthropoda > Arachnida > Ixodida > Ixodidae > Rhipicephalus > Rhipicephalus appendiculatus. The sequence continues at coordinate 114,356 of JALIZH010014516.1, forward strand.
TGAACTGCGGGTCTGCGAAGCATTGCGACGTTGTGGTATGTGTACTCGGTGTGTTAAGCGCAGGAACTGAAATCGTATATACCCTCGTGGCGCGCACGAACATGGGCGGATGCGCGCGCATCATTTGCAATCTGGGCCAAGCGACGGCGCGTCCGGTTCATGCGGCAGTGCCACCCGATGAGAGCGGCAGCCTTTGCTGCTGACGATGCTGCAGCTCGTGGTGCTTGCATGCGTGGCTCGCGCATCCGATATCACGCCTCCCTGCATACCTACACGTGCACAGCCCCTACCGCCAGGCCTCGCCGAGATTATTAATGTCAGAGCATTAGATGCCGGCTGAAACTCGAAAATTCACCGTCGGCGTCCCGCGGCCTCAGCACGAGTGATGCCAAAAAATCATCATCACGTGATGTCGTTACATACCGCCAAATTTGTGACGTCTTCATGACGTAACTATGATGTCACGTAATGGCGGCATCACATGAATACTTCTTTTTTGCGACCTTCCGAAACAAGAAACGAAAAAAATCGCGACACACACAAGCGGTAAACGATGTCTTTACATGAAGACGACGATGTCATCACATCAGGCCCGTAGCCACGGGGGTTGCCCTAGCGCCCCCCCCCCCCCCCTCTGAAACTTGGAAGGTGGGGGATGGTTTACCGAAAGAAAAAAATGATAGTAGGTGTTTCTCCCAAATTGTGAAGGCTGTGAGTAAGTGCCCCCCCCCCCCCCCTTCCTCCGCTCCTCCTTCCGAAAAAAAATTCCTGTCTACGGGCGTGCATCACGTGACACCGTCGCCTCGTCAGAGGTGGGCCGATCACGGAGGCAGTGCAAAACCAGGTGAGGTGTAGAAAGCTTGGAATGCCTCCAATCACGGAGGCAGCGCAACACCTCCTTAGATGCAGAAAGCTTTCGGAGGGGGCCGGGGCAGGATCAATACGTCGACTGAAAAGGAAAAAAAAAAAGGATGGCTTTCGCCTTCGAGTCTTCTTGGGAGAGTGCATAAGGAACCCTGTGAGTTTTTTCTCCCCGCTGTTTGGTGACAAGGCTTAGCCTTTCGCAGATTGATCGCGAGCGGATCGATCGACCTCTGCTTAGCCTGTCACAAAGCATAAAGCCATCGAGACGCGTGAAGCCCACCGGTGGGCGTCACGCGTGGCTGCTGTAGCTTCGCGCCTGACCCGTAAATGGTGCGCATACTGTTTCACTAGTGTCAAAATTTGCTCCCCATCTTGCTTAGGCAAGCGTGAAGGAAAAGAAAGACGCATAAAGAACGGAAATTACCATCAATTGGGAAAACAAAGAAAGAGAATAGAAGGCGGGAGCTATAGTGTTGGGTGAGACACATATTCCCTTCTTTTATTATTATTATTATTTCATTCAGGGACCGTGGGTGAGATGGCAGAAATGACGCAGAAAGAAAGTAATAATCGGGCGTAGTGTTTCCATGTAGGTTTAGCCAGAATTCAGCACGTGCCGTATCGCGTTGCGTGGGGCCCATTATTATACGAGACTCCCACGTCAAGTGTCCGATATTTTTTTTTTCTTTTTCATATTCGCGTGGGAATTATAAATGTCAAGGTCCCTTTCCGCGGTGTCGCGTTGTTCATGAGGAATGTGCTTTGACAACTCGTGAGCTTGTGTCGCGCACTTTCCTCTCTTCTCTTGCGATTGGCTCTTGTTTTTCTTTTTTCCTTTTGTTTTGTTCATACTTTCGTTATTCGCCGTGTATGGGTCGTAATGGCTCTGTCGCTGGACCGTCGGCCTTCATTAATCTTACCGTGACTGCCATCGCGATTAATCACTGGATTACCGGCCGGTGGGAGTGTTGGTTTACGAAATGTCGTGAGGACAAGAAAAGAAAAAAAGTGAAGAATGAATCTCAGTAACCTAGCAATTGCTGGATGAGGAGCTGTTCACTGCGGTCTATGTATGGAGTTCGGGAAAGCTAGGCACAGGAAGAAATACGATACAGTACAATACAATACAATATCATTCATTCATTCATTCATTCATTCATTCATTCATTCATTGGTAAATGGGAAAGCCGATTGTGAAACCCATACTGGGATGAACAGCCAGGCAGAACAAGCGCGGGTAGTTGTGTTACGTTTCCGTTTGGATAATCGCTGGTTTCCTGTTTCGAATGAATGACTGTATTGTGTTGTATTGTATTGTATTGTATTGTATTGTATTGTATTGTATTGTATTGTATTGTATTGTATTGTATCGTATTGTACTGTATTGTACTTCTTGTGCATAGCTTTCCCGGACTCCATACATACACTGTAGTGAATACCTTCTCCTAAGCTTTGTGTCTTGTCTGTTTGTGTTCCAATGAGACTTGAATTTATTTATTTATTTATTTATTTATTTATTTATTTATTTATTTATTTATTTATTTATTCATTCATTTATTTATTTACCTTACTTACCTAACAATACCCTATACGCCCAATGAGTAAAGAGAGTATCTATGATAAAAACCTGAGAAGACCTGAAAGACTTCGTACCTCGTTTGCGGTGTCGTGGAGCTTCTTAGCTAACAAATGATTTTAATTATTTCGATACGGCGACAAAATACTAACAGTCGTCGTTACAAGGTGGCTGTGTCTGTTTATTTTCGCTTCACTTTAAAAAGAAATTTTCTTAAAGTCAGCAAGTCAGACGGAAGTTTAATTGGACATCGGATACACCTCGCCGTCGTACGCTTAGCGAATGCCTCAGTTTACAAAGTCAAGGAGGAATGCTGTTCGGTTTGCTGGCACTCCGCGCTTTTTCTCTCTTTCTCTCTTCAGCTCCTTGAGAGGTAACATGTTTCTTGTTCGATAGTTTCTTAGCACCGCACATTGTTTTGTTGAAGTCTGTGTAAAATTGCGTCTAGCGTTTGTATAAGTTATACTGACGCCATTTCGAAGTTTTAGTGTATAACTGCCTCTAGTGTTTGTGTATACTGGTTCAATAAACTTTGCTTCCGGTGAACGGAAACTCGAAACAAGTAAGTGAACGAGCTAACAAGAAAAATAAAACGGCAATAACTGCGCGACGAAGCGTTTTCTGGGTCGGCATTTTTTTTCTTCTCCCTGTTAATGAGAAGACGGCGAGTCGAAAGAAAGCGGTGTTACGCGTAAACGAGAGGGCAAAAAGCAACAAAAAAATCAAGAAACGAAAGTCGAGGCGTGTTTACGCGACGCGCGTGCGAACGAGGCGTAAATGAAAAGGCGGGGGCGCTCGCGTCTGCGGAATTCGCGTGTTTGAACGGCGCTCGTACGTACGCGCCTGAGCGGTTACTTAACGTTGTTGATGATGATGATGTTGTTTGGGTGTTTTTGACGTTGGTTTCACCGCCGCCTTCGTCGGCGTCGTTGAAGACATTGCGCCGGTGCCACGGCGGGATAGCGAGTTGTTTGGTCGTGCAGCGAGATTTATTTACTGGGCCATTGACTGCGAAGGAAGGAGGCAAAACACATTTCCCTGGTGATTTGCTTTTGCCCCAGCTCTGTAACCCCCCCCCCCCCCCCCACTTTTTTTTCCCCCTTTGTCGACGACAAGCCCTTTTTGCTCACGTGCGGTGCAGAATGTGTAACGTGAGTGCATCCGCTGTTGGGAGACACTCTCTGTATTGCTGAAGCTACGCTGCGTACTGTAATAATAATAATAATAATAATAATAATAATAATAATAATAATAATAATAATAATAATAATAATAATAATAGTAGTAATAATAATAATAATTATAATAATAATAATATCATCTGGGATTCTATGTGCCAAAACCACGATATGATGTAGGCACGTCGCTTAGTGGAGGACTCGAGAAATTTCGACCATCTTGGGTTCTTCTTTAACTTATATACTGACATCGCGCAGCATAGGGGCCACTAATATTTCGCCTCCATCGAAATGCGACCGCCGCGGCAGGGATCGAACCCGCAACCTTGGGTTAGCAGCGTGCTGTGGTCAAGCTCTCTGCAAGCGCACGTACGCTGCACAATGCACGGTATTAAGTCGAACTCTTCGTACTGGCAATTGGCTTACCTTGAGGGTGCATGAAGGAGGAATTAACGTAAGCTGTATTAATGAGGATACGCTTCTGCGATGTCGACACTGTCGCTCTTGTGCACGGAAAACATGTAGGCAGGCGTGCCAGAATGTGACCGGCGTATATCTGGAACGTTTTTCTCGGAATTATCTTTTTTTTTTTTTTTTGCATTTTCACTCATTGTGTTCCAAATTTGCGTGTTCGCAGCATTTCTGTAATGGGCATAATTATTTGTAAAAGTCTCGGTTTTTTTTTTTATGTTTCCCACTGCGGCTTATGACTCTACTCTCAATCCGGAAGAAACCCTGCACATTAATTAATAATCAACTATCTAATTCAGTGCTCACAAGCGCTCGCAGTATCACCAGGTTGTCCTATATTTACGCCTACGCAACGCCGCTTCTTCATTGAGAAGTCTATGGTGCAGGACTCCGAACAGATTATATAGAGAGCAAGTTTCGAGACAAGTCCGCCGTGGTAGTGTACTGTTTACGGCGCTCGGCTGCTGACCCGAAGGTCGCAGGTTCGATCCCGACCGCGGCGGTCGCATTTCGATGGAGGCGAAATGATAGAGGCCCGTGTACTGTGCGATGTTAGTGCACGTTAAAGAACACCAGATGGTCGAAATTTCCGGAGCCCTCCACTACGGCGTCCCTCATAATCACATCCTGGTTCTGGGACGTTAAACCCCAAATATTATTATTGAGTATCGAGACAAGAATCCATGTTTGGCGCGGTCGAACACTGCAGGACAGTGTTTCAAAAGATAAGCGACAGGACCGAGATGGCGTCGTGCGAGATATTGGGATAAGTGGTTCGTTAACATTCTTCTTCCGTTTTATTATCAACGCGGCTCGTATCGCGCGACAACTTTTACCGCAACGTGCTTATAGGGGTACAGAGGAATTCCTGTCACTGCTCGTGTTGTACTCAGTCGATCGGCGATAAAAATCCGGTCGCTGCGTGTTACAACATTGCAATTTTACTTCGGAAAGCGGAGCGTCTAATCGCGAGCAATCGATGTTGCTTGCGGTTACACTTTTTCCGCGTGCAGGAAACGAAGTGGTTGTCCGCGAGAGATGAAAAAACAAACAAACAAACAAAAAAAGACGAGATTGAACCATTAGCAGTCCGCGCATGTGCCGCAGCCAAACCGCGCAACGCGGCTGCGTCAAGAGAGATTGCGTTCGATGATAACGGTGTGGGATCGATTCGCTCGGCCTAACCCGCGAAAACGAACGAGCTGTGTGTCTAACGACTTAGCGCCGCTGTACCGCATGCTCGTCTGGAGTTAAGCGCGTTAATTACGACTATTAGCGCTTCTGGAGGTAACTGGTTTAGTGCGCATGTGCATTCAGGTTTGATTTATGCATGCTTGGTAGACAGCTTCGGTGCGTGTTTGTACGGGTTGTTAAGTTGTGCAATGTAATACGTGTATTGCGTTGGTTATTAAGGCGGAAGCTTTAGGTGCCTAATCAAAACGCAAAAGTGACTGTCGGTATGTCGAAAGTTCAATAACGCCGACGGTAGTCCTGCCAATACGCCATATACGCTACAGCGCTATTGCGTAACGTCTGTTACTGTTAAGCTCCTTCCAAGCGAGATGGGTGGAAGGCACGAGCATCAGACAAACGAAAGCTCGTGTACAATGTAGTTTTCGATTCAAGCATTTCTCTGGCCTATGTATCCATTGCGTACACATAGCTGTGATGGATGGGTTCCAGTTGTGGAAAGCATTCTGTGTAGACAGTCTACGCTGACATCTTAAGAGACAGCGTCAAGTCCGAGCCGCGTGAGTGATGGAACGCGCTTGGATGACGTCTGTGCGACGTGACTACCTCGCGTCGATAAGAGAAAGACTGGATAGCTCATAAACTTGTTTGTATGTAACTTCTTTCTTGTTCTTAACTTGAGAAACTAAACGCGTCTCGCAGCAAATGCATAAGCTTTCCGCTCAGTCGCCGCCTTGTTTGGGCAGCTACGCGTAGCTTGCGTACTTGTTTTTGTTCTTTCTTTAGGTGCTGTCAACGCTAAGCTGTCCGTTTAGTGGTCTCCGTCAGAATCCGTCTTTTTTTCCCATTATACCCCGGCGCATGCGCTTGTCCCCTATCGGCAGTGTTGCAAAACGTCTCTTAATCTCGGAGGATTTCGTCCTGGCCATACCAGTTGTCCCGGCCCCTACCAAAACCCTACGAAAACTGCATATGGCCAGCACAAGTCTCGAAGGCCGCTCTCCGCTTAGCCGTACATATATAGCCGTCTAACGCGGACTATTGGAACACACCCAGTAAGGCGTAGCGCCGTGAGCTGCTTCAATCAGTTCTTCCGGAGCAGACGGTAAACAAGAGAGTTAACAAGGAGCAGACGATAATCCGACGCCGAGACGAAGCCACACCAGCAGACAGAGTCTTTGCATCTGGATTCTTTTCTTGTTTTTCTGACTGACGTGAACCGACAAGGCGTCTGTTTTGCGCCGCAGGCGACGGACTGCCTTCAACCTTGACGATCGCTGCTGCCTCAGTAGGAGGCCGGCCTCCGTGTGCGTCGAAGCGCAGCAGCGTCGGTGACCCTTTTGGGTGACCCGCGTGGGAGCGGCGCCGCGTGCAGTATTATGCGCGCTGGCTGCGTCGACGATCGCGGCGGCAGCGTGCCGAAACGCGCGGGACGAAAACCGTTTAATCACGTCAGCTTCCGAGGGCGTCCGCCTCCGCATCGCCGAGAGGCGCCAGAGCTCTTCATCATAACCACTCGCCTCGCTGCTGCTGCTGCTGCTGCCTCTGTATTATAAACACTCCGTATATAGGCGCCTCGTTTCGACTATGCCGACGTATCTGAATGTGTACCCCACAATTCGTGTACCTACAAACTGTCGTGCGGCCGGTGATTATAGAAAAATACAAATAAGTCTATACAATCCAGTCCGCTGTCCTGCACGAGATATTATGCGGATGATAAAGAGCCTAAATAAAGGGCAGAACTCGAATAACGCTGCATGTGCGCGCAAAATTCAATGGGCAGCTAGCCTACAGGTCATTGGAACCAGTACTACACTTTGAGAGAGCGAAAGCGAGAAAAAAAAAGAGTATGCGTTACTATTTTCGGTGAATCCTGACATTGCACGTTTTTGACTCCCTCTAAACAGACCCATTAACTCTCTCTTGGATCCCACGACTCTCCGACGAGACTATAATGATCTCCAAAGAGTCTTCCCGTGTCTCCTCACAGAGTCATAGACTTGGAATGTGAGGATTCGCAAAAAAGAGTAATTTAACTCTCTCTCTCTCTTTCTTTCATTCTTAGAGTGTGTTATGGCTGATACGAATGTATCCATGGCCCCAGGATATCTGGCAGACGAACAGAATGAGCGCTAAAAGTACAACGATGAGTTGGTGCGTCGCTTGTGTCGAAGGACACTCTTGCTTCGTTTCTTGCAGACTACATTGTGTGCCTTTTGTCCTTCCTTCTATGGCAAAGCAAGCGGGCAGTTGAGATTCTTTTACAGCCAACTATACTCCTTTTTATTATTTTTTTATTTTTTTTCTGATTCTACCTTTTTCTATCCGGTTGTTTATGTGCTTGAAACGGTGGGGCGGATTCGTTTGTTGTTGCTCCCGAAAATTGGCCGCATGGTATTACTAGACATCGAAGGAAAAATTCGCGGTACCCCAATTACATTTCACGCGCAGAAACGGTCTCAACGAAAGCCCGCACTGAGCACCGTCGTCTTGCTGAGGCATTCTCGGGCAAACTCTGCGCACAAGCAGGCGACTGTACGGGCGCGCCGCTTTGCCAGCCATTAGGTTAGATGCAAGACAGCTGCCTTCGTCGGGTAGTTGCCGTCTCCAGTCATTTTTTTTTTCTCGCATCGTGGCGTATTTGAAGTCGTTGACGACTATGGAACGACATTACCGTGGGAACGACAACGTCTCTTCGACAGCCGCTCCTTTATTTCACTACGAAGATCCGCCTCCCACCCGACAGTCCCGCTGCGCGGCTATCGACATCCGTGGAGCGTAGGACGCCTCGATAACAGCTCCCTATGCGGTGCCATGCGGTTCCTATGAAAGACGTGGTACTATCGGGGCACCCTAGGTGCAGCAGCTGCTCGTGCGACCCCTTACGGCGCATTCTGAAAAGTTCTCGCATGTACACATACTCAATCTCTGGTGCCGCTCCTACTTTGACAGCAGCCGTTTATATTGCGTTTGCCAATGCACCCGTTAGCCACTTTCTTGCCACCCCGTGTCGACACTGCTGTGTACAGCACACTGCGTCACCTCTGCTTCTGTAGTCGAAGTCCGCAGAGTCCGCAGGTGCAATCAGACAATCTTATGCATGCCTTGCACCTAAACGAACGACGATAATATCTGGGATTTTGCGTGCCGAAAATCACGATTAGAATTATCAGGCACGGCGTAGTGGAAGGCTCCGGAAATTTCGACAACATGAGGTTGTTTAGCGCGCACTGACATCGCACAGTACACGGGCCTCTATTATAATTTCGCCTCCATCGAAATGCGACCGCCGCGGAAGGGATCGAACCCGCGGCTTTCGGGTCAGCAGCCGAGCACCGTAAGCACTCTACCACAGAGGCGGACGTGCACTCAAAGGGGCGCTGAAAAAAAACGGTTAATTTTTTTTTTCCACAACAGCATTTTTTTTTTTCGGTATCAGGAAATTACCCTTTCACAGCATCAAAAGCATCACTCTTGCCGCAACTAAGACCCAGCGAGAAAACGTGCCCACCATGCGCATTTTCTCGCTGTACTCTATGGTGGGGCTCAGCGATAACAAACACCCCCCCCTCCCTACCCACCCACCCTGGAGTTGCCTAACTCCAGGGTGGATGTCACCCAGCAGTCACCCTGGAATGAAATAACTAGAAGAATAAGCATGGGATGGAGCACATTCGGCAAGCACTCTCAAATCATGAATGGTAATCTACCACTATCCCTCAAGAGGACGGTATATAACAGCTGCATCTTACCGGTACTTACCTACGGAGCAGAAACCTGGAGACTTACAGAGAGGGTTCAACTTAAATTGAGGAGTTACCTCAGTATTTCTACTCATTCCATGAGATTTGGGACAGAGCATTGACCCGCTCCAAACTGTTGACATTGGAGGTCGTAGAAGCAGGAAGCGATAGCCCAGAAGGTAACGTGTCGCGATGCTATAAGCTCGGGGACGTGTGTTCGATTCCCTTGCCGTAGAGGCCGCATTTTGACGGGTGCGAAATGCAAGAACACCCATGCATTTAGATTTAGCTGCACGTTAAAAGAACCCCAGCTGGTCAAAAATTAATTCGGACATTATGCGGGCGTGCCTCATAATCATATCGTGGTTCTGGCCATTGAAACTCTGGAACTTGATTAACTTCAGCTTTTGCAGCAAACAACGCGGGCCTCACTCAAATGTCACGCAGTACAGCGAGATGCTGAAAGCGAGAGCCTGCGCGCGTCTCGCGCTAAAACTAAAGCGAGACGGATTGCGCGGTCTTCGCATTCTTTGCGAACGGTCTATTGTCGTCTCTCTAAAACCACCGCTCCAAAAATGAGCCCTGGCGTTTTTCGTTTTCTTTCTCTAATGTCGGCAACAGTGGCGTAATGAAACGTTTTCTGGCGCTGGTGTCATTGGGAGGTTGAATTTGGTGGTCGTATATTAGTCACTCAATCGATCAATTAGAATGTGGTACACGCTTTTACAGCAATACCTCGGGTGTTATTTCGAGAGCGCTTTAAGTGCAGTGCGTTTAGAAGCGCCTATCAAAGTAGTCTTCCGTAAAGGAGGGGCCCGCGCGTGTATTTTCGCGAGAATCGAGGTCGCGTCTGTGTATCTGTTAAGGAAGAGTATCGCTTACAAATGTATACGACGAAGACATAATTGGAAACGCTGTCGGTGGCAAGCGACTATCGGGCGCGACGCACTCGAGAAAAAGAAAAGATGTTATTGCAACCCCGCGGGTGGTTGTAGAAATTAAACTGAGTCGGAAAGGTGATTACACACGTTCCACTCTTTCGCTGCTGCTGTCTTGCCTATCAGAGGTGCGTAACAGAGTCGTCATGGGAAAGAAAGAAAGAAAGAAAGAAAGAAAGAAAGAAAGAAAGAAAGAAAGAAAGAAAGAAAGAAAGAAAGAAAGAAAGAAAGAAAGAAAGAAAGAAAGAAAGAAAAAAGAATGAAAGAAAGTGTAGGTGTTTAGTGCGCAGTCAATTCCTGAGGCCACAGAGAAGCACGCGCACAAAGCAAAAAAAAAAAAGCAAAGAAAACTCGGCATAGCGAGATAGGTAGTTGAGAGGGAGAGTGAAAGATCAGTTTCCGGAAGCCATTTGTGTTCTCGGGTCTGAGTGTTGCCCCAACCTTCCGCTCTGCTGCGCTTCCTACATACCCTCAACGTCATTTTTTTTTTTGTTTACTTATCTTTATTTTCGTTATATTTGTCATCTGGGGTTTTTTTTTTTTTTTTTTTTTTTTTTTTTTTTTTTTTTTTTTTTTTGAAGCGGCGCGTATATAGGAAGTGACCCAGTTTTGACTCGTTTTGTGTCGCAGTTCCCGAGTCAATTATTCGCTCCCTCCCGTGGCGTTGCGCTATCGCGTAGTTATCATTGTCCGCGACACTTCAAGCGATCCTTTCACGAGTGCTCAAAGGGAGAGAACGCTTAAGAATAACGTTAGGTGAAGTTTTTCGAGCGCCGCTTTCTTTGTCGACCGTGGCACCATGTTCTGATATGGCGTGGGTCTTATGGTCGCCGATTGGTCTTTCGCCTTGTAGACGCTTCGTCATTATCACAATAATGAACAAAATAAAGGTGGTGAATTCCTCTAAATGGGCGCTGCCACGGTGTGCTTCACGCAATTCGGTTCTGTAATTTCGACACTGTTATCATGGTCACGCTATGTCCTCGCCATCGGGAAAACCACACTCTTAATCAGATCCTGGTTAAATGCTGGCTATATCCAGCAAGCCAGAGGAAAGATGTCCGGTTTCCTGGTTATCTCTAGCACTTTAAGCGGGACCGGATTAAGAGTGCAGATACATGGCAGAATCATACCGGAGTCAGTGTAGATATTCAAAGGAGCCTACTTAATTAAAGGCGTGTCCTGTGGAGGGGTGACATCTCATTGTGAAGGCTTCAGCGTTATTAAAATGATAATAGTTGGGGTTTTTACGTCCCAAAGCCACGATATGATTATGCAGGACGCCGTAGTGGAGGGCTCCGGTAATTTGGTAATTTCGACCACCTTGGGATTCTTTAGCGTGCACCGAGAGGCTAAGCACACGGGCCTGTAGCATTTCCCCTACATCGAAATGCGGCCGCCGCAGGTCGGGAATCGATCCCGCGACCTTCTGGTCACTATAGTCACGCTCAGTTAGTAGTATGGCGTTTCAAAAGCTGTGCAAGGGGAAAGCAGCTTATGTGATTCCGCGCAAAATGTATGATTGCGGATGATGCGACTCGAACATTGACACCTTCGTGTCATCCGTAACGTTTCTTGGGTCAACGGATACGAATCCGCATCTTTGCTAGCAGTATTGCAGGCATGCAAATGCGAATACAGGCGCCCACGTGAGACATACGTGTACATCTACGCACACATGCACGCACGCACAGGTAAGGTGGCATGCATAGTAAGAAAGCAGGTGTTGCCTTGTAGGTGACTCGTACGTTGACATCAGACCGAACGGTTCGTGGTTTCGCGAAGATGCGCAGCCAGCCTGCTAACAGATTTGCATGCATACAGGTGTTAATATATACACGTACACGCACACAAATGTACACTCATGCGCACAAGACGCACATACTTTGTCCTCAAGTGTGTGGCGTGTTTGCGTTCCGAAACAGATGGGCAGGCATATACAACGACACATTCGACGCCAAGTGTGCATTCACAAGTCGTGAGTACATTTGCATAAACAAGATCGAATCCAGCTTAACGGCTTTACGCCGGATGCTTTCGGTGTAGAGAGGCGATTTTCAGACACACTCCCTAAGCAACACAGCCTTGACGTCTTTCAATTCTTTTTTTATCTCCTGATATTTTCACTCGCTCGAAAAGTTTCCTCTGACAAGGGCTGTATATCACCGTAGCGTTATCATCGTGGCTGCGAAGACTGTAGCGGAGCGTTCCGTCACGTGATGCGCCCGTGGTCTTCTCCCTTGCCCCGCAGCAATCAGTGAGGCTGCCCTGATCGCGACCCCTTCTACGATATCAGCCGCTCGCTGGTTTCGTCTTTCGGGCGAGTCGTCTAACGGTGTCTCTTATACGCAGTCACTCGAGGTGGTGGACGGGCTACGGCCTGGAGCTTTTTCTACTGATGCTAGAGTTGGTAACTGAAGCGAGGTTTAAGTAAAGTTAACGAAAACGTAAGTGGTGATATCGCGGTAAATTCGTGAGAAATGCAGGAGTGCACCTAAGTCAGCTGGTTGACATCATTATACAACGGGAACAAACAGCCCCAGACAGTGGTTACTAGTTCAGCGCCCTGTTTGTCGTTCTATCACCGTCCCGTCACTAGCACTCTTTGTTCCCGTTTCGAGAGAAAGGTGTTAGTTATTTCTAATTGCGTCTAATTACCTTCAATTACGTAGATAGCCAACGGTGTAGCATTCACTGTGACCATGGCTCCCGTGTGAGGGTCTAAACGTTACAAGTTTTTAAAGAAAAAGATCAAGACATCTCACCTCGGTCTGTGTTCGTTCTCGTCTTCGCCGTAGCGTGAATCATAAACTAGTACTGGTGTTATGCGAGAAAGTACGGTATAGGCTTCGCGTAAGCGGTAATATTCGCGCAAACTGATGCAACGCCAGAAAGTTGAGGTAGTTAGCAGCTAGAGAACTCATTCACCGCTCGCGCGCCTTACTTTCGTCTGCGATTAAACTCAATTTTTATTTTTATTTGGCTTTAGGACACTCATAATGACCCAACGCGTTAAACACCCGCGGTGCCGCTTACACAACGTCGGCCACCACATTCCTTTTCAAAAGGCGGCTTGCGTCAGCTCCGCGAAGGGGACCACCTAGCGAGGTGCTATACGCTTCGTCCGCTTAACTATGTAAACTATCACCGTATCGCGTTCTCTCTTCCACACAAACGCAGCGCGTTATCTATTAACGTGCCCTAAACCCCGTCATCCCACGGCGTTGCGTCAAACTGGCGTTTCATTGTTTGTGAACAACGCCTGCCTCGGGCTCATTGAGCACACGTGCGCCGACCGATTAGAATCTGGGTGACCCGCGGCATCGACTTACTCTCTCCCTCCGTCTCTGTCTCTCTCTCTCTCTGTAAAGTGACCTCTTCTAGATCGTGAGGGCGTACGAAGCTGCGGAATTATCGTTGAGAAGATGAGCCGTCGCTATGAGTCAGTCGCGCAGCATCGCGAATCGCGATAAGGCCTGTACAGCCGCGGCCTCTCGAAGCGTCCTTTCGCAAGAGGCGCTCTCGCTCCTTTGTAGGTTAGCGAGGCATCCCACACATGTCGCGTGGGTAATTGAGAAATAAAGAGTCGCTGTATAGTTGCGCATAAGACTGAAAGAGCCCCTAAACCACTCAGAGTTCGTAGACGAGAGAGCGATTTCTCTCTCGCCTTCGCTGTACCCTTCCTGCAAGCGCCATCTCCTCCTCGCCGCTTGAAACACGTGGACAGTGTCAGCACTAAGATTTGAGCCTATCGGGATTTCGCTATTTTCGGCTACACATTGTTATCACCGCTTTCGCAGTCGAAAAAGCACAAAACGAAGGAAAATCGGTTGATCGGGCACGATAGTCGTGGCAGACAAGGCAGAACGGACGTGTGACTGCATGGCAAAGCAGGGTAGGAGGCAATTCACAGCTTATACCCCTCGTATATGGACCAATCGAGAGCTTATTTCCTCATGACGTCACGGGACCGGACTGCTGACGTCACAAATTGTGCCGGACAGATAGATGGGAAACGCCAAAAGAGAATAACGCGCTCGTTCTTCGTATGTTCAGATGTTGTTTAAAGGCCCTTTAAAGGAGAACATTGCGATCCACCCGACTATTAGAGCACAGATCTACAAGTGCAACCCACTAATACGTTAACGCTATGTACGTATGCGAAGCTGCAGTGGAAAAGTTTCGTGTATATATACTGTGCGAAGCTACGAAGGAAACTCGACCTGTAGATTTGTACTGAATCTTCGCGATGGTATGAAGCTCCGAAAGTAACCCGATTGCAGGTTCGTCCTACAGTACGAAGCCACGATAGAAAATCTGGATATAAAGGAAAAAGCATTGCGTGTACTGTGCACGCTACTAAGGTAACTTTACCGTTGTTTTGCGGTACAGTGCGAGAATACAAAAGAAAGTCGATTGCAGCTTCGTGGTACAGTACGTAGCTACGATAGAAAAGCTTGTGCGCGATACTGTACCGGATTTGCAGAGGAACAGCTTCCGTGTATACTGCACGAAGCTACGAAAGAAACCTGACTGCGATTTCGCGCTACACTGCGAAACTATAAAAAAGCTTTTTCTTTCTCATTTGGTAGCGTCCATTTTAACAACGTCATATCCGTGACGGAAATACGTCACAAAATCTTGGTGGGTCCCCGGCATAAAACACTTTCGTGTTAATAAAGTCGACTAGCTTCGAGCTACAGTACGAAACTACAAAGAGGATCGACTGTGAAGCGTCGTCATACAAGCGACAGGGGAAAAGCGCTTTGCTGCATCGCTCAGCTGCGAGGGAAACCCAAGGGACAACCACTTGTTCATAGCACGAAGCCACAAGGAAGCCACAAGCCACTAGCATCCTGCTTGGCTCGATTGGTAGAGCCACCGCCCCGGACAGACGTTGGTCCCGGGTTCGATTCCCGGGCCAGGACGAATTTTTGTTCAACCAGTTGAGAGCTTTTTCTGTCTGAGAAATCCGTGTGGATTTCTTGTGGCTTCGCGCTACAAACGAATGGTTGATCGATTATTTTTCCCGTAACACTTCCGCCACCTTGCGGGATTCCGGCAGAACTCATTTGCAATGTAGATCATTTTTTTTCTTCTTTATTTCAGGGCTTCAGTTTTCAACCGTGACATGGAAGTGTACATTCTCTGTCTACAATTGTTTCATATGCAACAGTGTTTCCATGCGAGGTACCCACTCGGGTACACCCTTTTGCATTTTTCGCAGTTCAAGAAACAAAGTCAGTGACTCGCGAAAGTACTCTATGGCTCGTCGAGCATCAACATCAGCATGACGTACAGCCATTCGGGACCTCCAGATACTGTGCAGAGCCAATACCATTATAATATCATAGGGAAAACCATCATCAGTTTCATACCATGCTGCACACAACCGGGTAAATCGTAAATTACGTTTTTTTTTTACGAACTTTCCTCTTGTCACGGGTGCTTTCGCGGCGTTGGTAAATCCCGCGCGTCTATATACGCGGGCGCGCCCGCGACGAGGGGTTTCTCATCAAAGTGTGGGTCAGAAAACGAAGGCGCGTGCGCTCGCGAGTCTCAGATAGCAGCGCCCCGGCCTCCATGCCCAAGGTCGTCGTCGTCGTAATCGTCACAACTGCGGCGGCGGCGGCGGCGGCGGCGGCCCACACAGCTTAAACCGCGACGCGCGCCACCACAATGCGGAGGCGAGATCAATCTCCATCGCCGACACTGCGCCGCGATTCTTCAGCCGCGGCTGCCTTCAACGCCATCTCTCTCTCTTTCTTTTCTCGAGAGAGCGGCGTTTAACTGCGCCTATTACAGCGGCGTGGCCCACATACCAGGGGTGTACTGAACGCGACCGAGTGCAGCGTATCGCACGTCGCTAAGCTGAAATCCTGCTTGCGTATGGACACTTTTACGTAAGGCATATAGGCGCCGCCACCTTGGCCTGCTAAACGAATGTTTTCTTATTTTTGCATCTCGTGACGTGAATTGATGAGGTCGGGAAACGTGGAATGCACCAACCCAACTGGTTTTCGTGCGTATACGTCCACCGTAGCACTGTTAATAATAATATTTGGGGTTTTACGCGCCAAAACCACGATATGGTTGTGAGGGGACGCCGTAGTGGAGGACTCCGGAAATTTCGATTATCTGGTGTTCTTTAACGTGCACTGACATCGCACAGTACACGGGCCTCTAGCATTTCGCCTCCGGCGAAATGCCACCGCCGCGCCCGGGATAGAACCCGCGACCTTCGGGTCAGCAGCCGAGCACCGTAACCGCTGATGCACCGCGGCGGACACCACCGCACTGTTGGTTTAGTGGTTCAAGATACAAGGCGGCTAGGTTAACAGCCCAATATATATGGGAGCACCAAAACGCATCCGTAAAACAGTCTATATGGTTATGCGATTGATGGGATGCGTGAGAGGGAACGGGCAGCTTTATTTCTATTTATTTACTTTCTTTGCTTGCGAATCGCATATAAGGCTGCAAGTACACGCAACTCCAATCTCTCCCCGCATGAGCGTGTGCAGTGTGACGTGACCATGTTGTACTAACCGCACCCGTATTGAGCGGCGGAACACGCTCCCACTACAGTGCGCTTTTAAACCGAGCGACCGTTGTCTGTTGTGGATAAACCGTAAGCCCTCGAAAACTAGACGTCACAAGAAACATATTGCAGAAGAGCACCAAGTTGGACTAGTTGGTTAATGTTCATTCTTGAAAAGTTTAACTGTGTTAAAACATTCAAGGATACAGAAAAAAGTAAAGGACATCAGTTGCGCACGTGCTGTCCTTTACTTTCTGTGTGTCCTTGTATGTTTTAGCGCAGTTAAACTTTGAAGAAAGATAGAGGACACAAGTACGGATTCCTCTCTGGAAGAAATTTCAAGGTGTCTTCGATGCCTCATCCAACGCGAACGTTGACCGTCGGCGTCCCGCTTCGGTGGCGTCAGCACGAGTGATGCAAAAATATCATCACGTGGTAACGTCACGTATGTAGCGCCAAAACTTTACTATTGTAGCACACTTGTTAACAACACAGAGGACAGAAGAACGACACGGACACAGCGCTGTCGTTCTTCTGTGCTCTGTTGCGTTAACAAGTGCGCGAAAACAGTAAAACGGATCACCAACACGCCCAAGCCTACGCTGGCATAAATTAGGGTTATCATCATGGTGTTACGATGGCGCCACATAAAGTGACGTCACATGAGTCATCGCGTGACATCGTCGCTTCGTCAAAGGTGGGCCCGATCACGGAGGCTGCACAGAACCTAGTTAGACGCAGAAACGTTCGGAGGGTACGTCGAGTGAAAAAAAAAAAAAAATTGTCGCCTTCCAGTCGTCTTTAGGCGGATGCATAAGGGACCCGTGAATTTTTTTTTCCCGCCCAATATATGTTTGTTTTTTTTCATCGTCGTGTAAGTAAGAACACGGCTTCTGGATGGGAACCGCACACCGTGTACGTTTCCATTCAGCGGCCGCGGTAAAACACTCCGTACGAAATAAGCTCGTAGTGGGTGGTCTGGCACCAAAATCTTCTCGCTCGCGCAGAGGCCGCTGCTTTGAATTGTTTGGCAAGGAACGGCGCATACGTTTCCGACGTTCCCACTGCACGATTAGCTTGTCTCTCTGCCCCGCTGGCGTTCTGGCATCGTCTTCGAGATGTGTGCGCCGTTGCCGCGTCCTATCTCGGAGGTCATGCATTCTGCGATTGTGCCTTTCAACGCGATCCCGATACCATCTTCCCACAGCCTGCAGGCAAAGTGGTTGCTCTCATTGCGCGGGCTTCGATGCCAGCGAGCACTACCGCGCCAAGTCCCGAGTTCTCAGGTACGCTGACCCATGGTCCCGACCTGCGCGCTTGACCTTAGATGACGAAACGCACGAATCGCCGATAGAGAAAGCAAGCGTCGCATTCGAAGTGCCGCAAGCATAAAGTGATGTGGCGCTCGTGAACCTTCAGACAAAGAAGACGTTCGTCTCAGGCGTGCGCAGGGATTTCTCATCAAGGCAAAGTTTCATCTAAGCGCCACCCAACTTACGACCCCTTAGCCCGTTTGTCGATTCGAAAGAGAACAGGCTTAACAATGGATGCGAAATTAAAATCAAGTGGTGACGTACTTCTCACAGCGGCCTGTCTTTGGTCCTGGGGGTAAAGATGGGAAGTAAACAGCTCTTGGAATGCAACATCCGGGGGCCCCTGGGACGTCATTATTGTCAGTGGCCTGCGTGGTCATAACCCTCCTGTTCAAACAACGACAGCTCAGATATGCGACTCAGTAAAAGTATGGGGCTAACTTTCCGCCCCCTTCAGCTGATTTCGTGGTAGGGGGAAGGGGGGGGGGGGGGTGTCGCCCCCTTTGCACCCCTCGTGCGCACGCCTATGGTTCGTCTTGTCTGAGTGCGCTGGTTTTTCTTCCTCGAACGGTTCTTGGCGCGCTTCTGACGGACAGCTGAAAAGAGGGCCAATGGTTCGTTCCACTGGCGTAGCCAGGGTAGGGGGGGGGTGAGGGGGATTTTATTTCCCTTCCTGACATTTACTGTTTTGTATGTGTCACGCAAACATGATGTATGTGTCACACGCACATACATAAGGTACGGTTGAAACTCCACCCCCCTCTCCCGAAAAAAAAAATTCACGTACGTCTCTGGCTTGCTCCTATATATAATACTAATAGCCTAATTGTTGCGGCTTTTACGTCCCAAACCATGATATCATTATGAGGGACACCGTAGGGGAAGGCCCTGAAAATTTTGACCATGTGGTGTTTTTTAACGTGCACCTAAATATTAGTACACGGGCCTCCAGCACGTCCGGCCGCGGCGGTCCACATTTCGATGCAGGTGAAATGCTATTGAGGCCCGTGTACTGTGTGATGTCGGTGCACGTTAAACTCTACCAGATGGTCAAAATTTACCGGAGCCTTCCACTACGGCGTGCCTCGTCGTCATACCGCGTATTTTGGCACGTAAAACCCCGCATATTAGCATGAATATATTACTTCATATAGGTCCTACGCGCGTGAAATGAATTAAAGGTCAGCGGCTTTAGGCAACTCTGCGTAGTGCTCTTGTGCTGAACAAACAGCCCCACTAACGGCGCACGCTATGCGATTTAGTGTACTTAGTCTATATCTTTCTTTGCCTCTAAAGGCTTACAGCACTCTAGCGGACGTCGTGGCAGTAGACGTAAACAGTCGCGCAAGGCAAAATGGTCTGTACAGTCTGTCGAAATGACTCGGACCATTTCCTGTTTTTCACTGCGCGAAGTGCTTCGTAACGCGCGCACGGTTTGCAGTCGATGCGAAGCTAGGCAGGCATGCAGGCTGGTTTTCCTGGAGCTGGTAGCGCATCGAATTGAGACGCTCTCGGAGAAAAACAGAGAACCATCGCCATGCGGCGTGATGTCTTGCGTTATATTAACGTACTGCGATCCGCTTTATTCAGACGAAAACATTATATGTCTTATGCGACCGTGGCCTTGAAGAAAAAGCAGGCATGAGAGAAGTGACGCCAAAATAAATATCACGTCACCGAGGGACGAGTGAAAGCCATACATATAAAACCCAGTGAAAAGATGACTGTACGTATATACGATGACAATCGAAGGAAATTAAGTGAGTGGTGACTTTATTAGTAAAGGTGTGATTAGTGATAGCTAAATTACTGAAACTTAATTTTTGAGCGTTTATTAGCGAACTTTGGACGTCGATAGAAAGTGCACGGTAAAAATGGCCATGCCGGATGGCCTTCGTCTTCGAGTCGGCTTAGGCGAATACATAAGGCACCCTGCGAGTTTTTATTGCGGTGCGTAATCATAGTTGAGCAGCGATACGTTTGTTGACGCATATTGAAAAAGCGGTGCCATAAAGATTACATTGAATGCTGCGCATATTGACAGACTCTGCGTCCATACATAATATGCTGGCACATAACAAGGACAAGAAGGCGGGGAAACATGGCGGAGATGTGGGTGTCACTCCTCGGGAGTGTCGCTAAATAGTTGGTACTTGGCGCATCACTTTCTTTTCTCTTTATCTCACCGTTCACAAAATGTATTTTGTGCCACAGTCAAGCATACGTAAGCAATTAAAGAACGCTGCGTACGCCTATGCCAGCGCGATCGGCCGTTATTACTACCGTGCATGGCGTCCACTTTAGGCGAGCTCATAAAGAGCCAAAGAAACAGTCGCTTTAAAAAAAGATCAGTGGTGATTTCGGTGAAATTTGTTATAGTTGTCTTTAGTTACCTCGCAATATACTTTCAATTACCTTGATAGCCAGCGTTGGCGCACGTTCGCAAACAGCGCTGGGTATATGCGAGTTAACACGGTAGCCAGCGATGCTGGTGTTGCGCGAGTACGGTAGACTTAACACAGACCTCGTACACTTTTTACCAGGCTGTCCTCCCTAATGCACAGCGCGTTAATAAATGAAAGAGCGAGCGAAAAAAAGAAAGAAAAGAAAAAAAGATAGAGATAAGCGAGCTTGGGGCGCCCGGCATGGACGTAACGGAGGTGATGACGCACTCGCCGGGCGCATCGCAATCGCACCGCTGCACGCACACGTGCATTGTGCGCTCGCTGCAGACCGAGACAAGCCGCAGGTAGATCCTGTGCCGTACTGTATGTGCGCCCGCTCCGAAGCGTGAAATACATTCACGCCCTTCCCGATGCCTATCAGCCCGTGTATAGTAAGACGCACGTACCGCAATCCTTCGTTTATTACGTGCACCGAAAAAAAAACCCCGAGAAACACTACCGTATGGAGTAATGTCCGAGGAAAGTTTGCCCAGTGAAATAACATAACGACTAAGTTTGCAGAGCTGGCGCTGCATTATTGCCGTTGCAGTCAGTGGATGTATATCTTCATCATTGAAATTGCACTAAGGAGATGCAAGTCATTTTGAATTGAATTTAATAGCATTGACTTTATTGGCAAAAATATAAACAAGTGTTGCGGGAGTTAAGGGCTTACTGGAACAGCTCGTGAGTTTCCTAGCCACCTTAAACACACATAAGCATAACGGTGGTTGCAACAAATAATTAAAAAAGTAAATTTATATTCATAGTGCATTTATAATACATGGCTCACTTACAGGAGTGAAACATTCTTGCATACGCTACATACAGGACTCTATCAAAAATGTAGCCGCGCATAGGTCGACAGCCGGTACTCATTCAGAGTAAAGTTACGAGCTACCGGATAGTTATCGCAATTTTATTCCTTTCTTCTGTGTAGGCATAAGAAACAAAGAGAGTGTTCCAGTATTTCTGTGCTTGCGTTTCTGTTTGCTGCGTTCTTTACCTAAAGTTGTCTTTGTCCCGCTGAGTGATGTTACTGTTCGCGGTTGAGATTGAAAGGAGAAGGCGGTGCGGTGTGCGTCCGAAAATGCGGTACATGCTTGCGTATACGGTGTGCAATATGTAGGTCGTGCGTTGCTCTCACAGCAGATAGTGGTTCACGAATACACGTGCAGAACGGCCGCCCTGATACCGAGTGCAGTGCGTCGACGACTGTGTGCGTTTAGTCTCGAATACTGTCTATGAGAAATGCATCACGCGGCTCATATATATCAAGAATAGTTGAAAAAGAAAAGAAAGAGATGGGATCTCCGTCCGTTACGTAGTTTGTACTATTTTGAGTATGTACAGGCGCGCTCAATATGACTTGCAACACAGGAGCGTGTGGCCTCACGGGTTCAAAGGTGGCGCATGGCTTCAACTTGTTTTTATTTCAACAACTAAATATTATTTTCTTATTTGGGATCATACCCAAGTGAGAGAAACGCGTTTAGTAATGGACATGAGGGCTAGTGGAAGCCTATGCGCAACCTTTGAAACCGCCACGCGCTCCCGTGTTGCAAGTCATATTGAGCGCGACTGTACGTGTAGTTGATGATGATAGTTGGTGATTTTACGTCCCTAAACCACGACATGATTATGAGGGACGCCTTAGTGGAGGGCTCCGGAAACTTGAACCACCTGGGGTTCTTTAACGTGCACCTAAGCATACGAGACTCTAGCGCTAATTTCGCCTCCATCAAAATGCCGCCGCCGCGGCCGGGATTCGATCCCGCGACCTCGTGTGTAGCTAAATGTAAGGGTATATTTATGGTCGCGTTGAAAGATGTCGAAGTCTAAGGCGCTGATGTGAAACCGGAGACTCTTGAGTTCCCATGACTGGACCCGCTGACGCTTTATGTGGCTTACAAGCAGTGGTTGTCATAGCGACGCGTGTAGAGCGGGCAGTTCTTGCGGTGGCAAGGCCCAGCTTTCCGAGGTGTTAGAATTAAAGGCTAGTACACTTAAAACAGTTGAAATGTGTGTGCCATCGTCAGGCCCGTAGCCAGGATTTTTTTTTTGGGGGGGGGGCGCCTGTTGAAAACCTTGAAAAACACCCTATTTTCATTATTTGTTCTAGGTAAAACACCCCCCCTCCATCCGAATTGGAAGGCTACTAGCCCCCCCCCCCCTCCCCCCCCCCCCCCCCCCTGGCTACGGGCCTGGTCATTGTATACCCTCGGTGTTTTTCTAGAGTTTAACTGATCTAAGTTGCAGCAAGTTTCAACGGGGCTTGGTTAAATCATACAAGGGCACGCCATGAGGTCCTAGAGGGACACATCGATCTTTCCTCCTTCCTGCTATAGAGTTCCTCCCATAAAGTGCAAAACGAAATATTTGTTCTTTTGCCCGTAGTAATAGCCCCTCCGCAGCACAAATTGCCGCATATATGCGGTACCCACTCTATATGTAAACTTAGTAGGATGGCGCGGGTTGCTGCCGCCACCCATAAGTGCACGCGCACCTTCCTTGAAGCGCAGAAGAGGAAAATGAATAAATTGCCGAATAGAAAGCCCCCACAGAGTGGTTAGACGTGAAGTTTGAGTCTGTATGACGTGCAGCGATAACATACGGATTTAGACGCTGTCGACGTTTCTGTGCGCCATTTATGCTTTGTTCGCTTGTTTCTGGGCGACCTCCGAAGCCCGCCCATCGGCGTCTTGATGACCTTGAGAGAGGGAAGCACCGCTTCTTCATCTGCTTATTTTTCGTTTGCTTCACGGGCTTCTATTTTTCATTTTTGCAGTTCAGCTTCGTCTGCTACTTTTGCGTATTTTTCCGTCTGCTTCATGTTCTTCTGTTTTCTTCTTCCCATTATGCCTACTTCGTCTGCTACTTTGCGTCTTCATCATCTTCATGCCTTCTGCTTCTCTGGTTCTTCTTTTTCTTCTCTTCTACTTCATCATGTTGTTCTGCTTGCTTTGTTTGTTGTGTCGAAGCTTCACCTTTTGCTGTTTCGTCTGCTTCATGTGCTTCCATTTTCATCTTCCTGTTCTGCTTCGTCTGCTGCTTTTGCGTCATTTCCGTCTGCTTCATATACTTCTGTTTTCTTCTTGCCGTTATGCCTATTTCGTCTGCTATACTTCTACTTCTGCATCATCTGCTTCATGTTCTTTTGCTTCTTCTACTTTCCTAGTTCTTCATTTTCGTGCCTTCTGCTTCTTCGTGTTCTTCTGCTTTCCATGTTCTGCTTGTTGCCTCCTTCAGTGTTTTTCTGCATGTTGTGCTTGTATAGTCTTCTGCTTTCTTCATGTTATTCTGCTTCTGCTTCTTGATGCTCGTGCTCTTCTTGCTGCTCCGCAGCCATCTTTCTTGTTGGCCTCCGTTAATTCGCATTAAGTGGACCGTCGCGCGTCTCTGTTGCAGCTCCCTGCCTCCCCCTCCCCTCCCCTACTGACAAGACCAGAGTGGTGCAATTACTCTCTTCCACTCCACCGCCGTTCCTTCCGCCGTATACACTCACCGCGCCGTAAATAACGAAGAAAAGAGAGGACCGTAGTTGCGTACGCTGTCTACGTAGATAGACCTTCGACGGGGCGGGGACGGCCGCGAGATGGCGTTGAAGAACGCGGCTACACGCGTATAATATACATCGAAGCGGAGAAGCGCCCCGTTTGATCACTCCGGGTCCTCTGAGTGCTTTTAAGAGTCGCGCGTACACCTAGGCGATCGCACGCCCTCCCATTTGTTACATTAGCGCCGCGATCGCATACGCACTTGCCGCTTGTCTATAGAGCATACGGTATCTTACGTTTCTCTTTACTTTGGACGCCTTGTCATTTATTCACGGTGTCTGTGCGTGCGTGCGTGTGTATGTGTGTGCGTGAGCAACCACTCAGTGTACACATAGCGGCCAGGTTGGGATGGGTCTAGTTTGACCTAGTTTCTTCATGGGGGGCGTGTCAGTGTGTAACGTGTAACGCGGGCCGGGCGCGCTCATCGGCTATTGCACCATATCGGAGTGTGCGTACGTACGTACGTACGTACTGCGTGTACATCGCACAAGCCTACGCGGTCCCGAGCGCGTCCTTGCCGCCTTCAACTCAAGGTTGCACAGTGCGAGGTTGCCACACGAGTCGTGGATTCTGTTTGTTTCTAATGTAGAGCTTGAGGGAAAGGTTGATGCAGAGAGAGAGAGAGTGTGTGTGTGTGTGTCGTATGGTATTCAAGAGGGCCTTGTATTTGGACGAGTTGGTAAACTGCGGTAACTTTCCGAAACCACGAGACCGACGAAGAGGGCAGAATAAAAGAAGCGTTGTGTTTGTTGCACTTGTTTCTTTGCGTTTGTTGAGCTTGTGCGCAGACTTTGGCGCGCGCACAGGAGCGGAAAAGGGGGGAGGGGCGCAGCACCCCCACCCCCCCCACAATTATATTAGGGAGGCGCCATGTGTTGCCTCATACTTTTACACCGTCGTACCTGTCGCGTCATTGTTTAAAGTGCAGCAGTATGGCCTTGCAGGTTTTTAAGGTAACGGCGGGCGATGAACACTGATGCTGCATTCCAATAACTGCTCATATATCCCAGTTACCCTTAGAAAGCCAAGGATCGAAACCAGGCCGCCGTGAGAAGCATGTGATCGCTTCATATTCAATTTTGCGTCCATTGTGAATAATTGTTTTCATCCCCCCCTATTCCCTTATGGAGAATCGCTGTATCAGTGAGGCGATGCCTCCCTTCTGTTCCGTACGAAGTGAGGCATTCGAGGGAAGTGGGCCAGCGTTGGCTCCTTTTCAGAGAACTTCAGCGCTTTGCATGCATCGTATTTTTTTCCCCTGTTCTGTGCACGCAATAGAATACGTCCGTCGTAAAGTTCTACAGCACGTTGCGACCATATATTGCTCTATGTTACCGCCAACACACTTGCGCAGTAGAAAGAAAAAAGAGAAAAAAAAAGTAATTCGTGGTCAACTACACGGAACTGAGACACCTTTCAGCATAATTTTATTGGCCTTCGACTTTTTTACGCTATTCTAATTTATTTATTTGCGTTTAACTACCCGGGGCTCGGGTACAGGCAATGCGGGCACGCGAGCTGGCTCAAAGCATACGAAGCCCACTTTATGCTCCGCATTTTTTCTTTCTTCTTCTTCACGTGTTATTGTCTCAAAGGGGTCGGAAGTTGCCCGAGTGAGTGATCGTAAAAGACAGGTTCATGGGGTCGCGCAGGATGTAAGGACTGCCGCTCTGCTCGCTTTTATTGTCTCGAGAGTTCCGTGCAGCGTTATGGAGGCTATGCGCGCGGGGTCCACGCGAGCCGTAACTGAAGCTTGCCGAAGCCATTCGCGCATAAGACGCGATGTAGATGTAGATGTATGTATGCCGACTGTAGAGGCTTTTGATGGAAATGGCGCGTACCCACTCCGCCTTGATCGACCGAGAATCGAGCAGTTCGAAATAGCAGGGCACATGGAGTCACACTTCGATGTATTTTATGAGACTGGATATTTTTGGCCTAAACATTTTATTTATTTTTCTTATACCGTTTCTTTACTCCTTCCTATACCTCGCTCAGTATAGCGCGCATGTACGCTCGTTATTTTTGCATGTAGCATTAGGTAATGCCCTGTCCGCCGCTGTGATATAGCGGTTATGGTGCTCGGCTGCTGACCGGGAGGTCGCGGGTTCGATCCCGGTTGCGGCGGTTCCATTTCGATGGAGGCGAAATGCTATAGGCCCGTATACTGAGAGATATGTCAGCGCACGTTAGAGAACACCAGATGGTCGAAATTTCCGAAGCCGGCGTCACTCGTAATCACATCGTTGTTTTGGGACGTTAGACCCCAGATATTAATATTGTAATAATAGTAATGTATTAATAGTAATACAGTGAAACCCCGGTGATACGATCACAGCTCATACGAATTTCGGGGTGATACGAATTTTTCTTTGGTCCCGGCGAAGGTCCATTGGCCTGCAATGTAATGGAGTACGGTTGTTGCGAACCCATTTTCAGCCAGCGACGTTTGATACGAACGTACACTACCGCCCAAGTACGAAGTGTCGTCCCCGCTGTCGCGGAAGACGCGCCAAGCACGTGCGATCGCGGGAACGCAAGCGCGGGCATGCGCGCCGCAGCGCCAAATCGTCAAAATCGCGGTGTCAACATGCTTGATTGTTGAGGTCGCACTTTTGCGGGCACAGCTGTAAATCTCCCAAAAGACATCCCCAACATCTCCGCGATAACAAAATCATAACATAGGACCGTGGTTCTCAAATTTTGTGGCCTTGATCTATCGCGTCAAAGCGCTTCTTCCGTTAATTTCGCCGCAGTGCTCAGGTGTCATGCGAAAAAGCATACTAAAATTTGGAAGGGGCTACTGTTATCGCGGGTCACAACGCACCTTGTTCATTAATTAGACACGCGCGTACGGGCCGTATATTTACGAGTGCTGGTATGATTGCCGACATCTGAAAACTGAACTGACAATCATTCAGAGTTCTTCCTGACGTTGCTTCCGCCTTGAAAAAGAGTAAATGAAAATGTACGCCAGCTTTCTTTTGTCGCATGGTAATTTTCCATGCTTTCTGGTGATACGAATTTCGGGTGATACGAATATTTTTGGTGGTCCCGTGAGATTCGTATCAGCGAGGTTTCACTGTAGTACGTATTAATAGTAATGGCCTCACCGGCCTTTGGGATGCCCGTTAGTAGCCCTTGATGGCTCATAGTTGGTACCCGCGATTAGCCCTTGGAATTGTGCTTTTTAAGTGAAACCATAAACTGCTTCTGAAACCCCAGTAGCCTTCCCACATAATCATAACATTAAAAGAAGAAGAAGAAAAAATAATACGATTCTTGTGTAGTTTTTCACGTTTTCGTATCGATGTCGCTTTCAGCACACCGTTTGTTTCGATGTACGATCAACCATAGTCTCGTTTATTGATCTAAAATGCCGTCCATAATATGCTTCTCGTCATTACGCTATAGCTGGTGCCGGTATACCCAACGCTGCACAGTACTCTAGCGAAGCACTGTGGTGACGTTTCGGTTTATTGCTGGGATCGAGGCTGCGGGGACTAAATGTGGTTTTTTTATGCGTAGACGAGTTACCTGCTCTCCCCATCTCCTCCCTATGGTGCTTCCCGTTGCAAGTGTACCCTTCCTTATAGGTGGGTGGCTTGCTTGAAGCACGCGCTGAAGATGGACGGCGTGTAAGCCTAAGGCGAGCATCAGTGCGCAGTAAAATACTCGACTGGTACGGGACTCTGTTCTTTTCTTTTTGATATGCCTGCGCGCTTTTTCCGTTACGGGCCACCTTTACGGCCCATACGCCTTGAGCAAGGGAGCAGCGGGAATTGTGCTGCGCTGCACGGACGCAATGAGTGACGTTTCGAGCTCCCAGAAGCTTTCCTGTCTCTGGCCTAACACAGTTCTGAACTCATTTCAAAACTGGATTCGTTTTATTTCTCTCTAATTTCAGGGTTCTAGCTCATATTGGTCACGAGTTTACACCTTTACGAGTACTATTTTGGCCGCACTGTACCTATTTGTTTGCTTCTACGAAGTGAGTGCAGGGAGGGCTCGAAAAGCGCTACACTTTGCTGCAGATCATTATTTCTGATAATGCGTTGCCACGTCGCATGCATCTAATAATTGCGCGCTCACCGTCAGACTGCTCCACGTGATCGAAAAATGACGTTTATTCTACTTCGAAGTTGTCTCCATAAAGCTTATAGTTCTTCGAGCTCCAAATCCTAAACTGGCTGGTGCACTGCTGATTCTGAATGTTTCGTGGCCGCCCGTCTTTTCTTTTTGGCGTCTTACCTGGCTTAAGCTCCCTCTTCCGACATAAGCGCCTTTATTGACATCAGGGGCGAGTGAGATAGAGTGTTGACGTTTCGACGTTAGGGGCTGTCGGGTTGACAGTTACTGCTAAGATGGAAGGTACTGCGGAGGTAAGAGTTGCTGTAGAGACGGTAGATGCTGTTGAGATGGTGGTTACTGCTCGTTTGGAAGGCAGTGCAGAGATGGGAATCATTGTTGAGATGGAAGGTACTGCTGAGATGGAAGATATTTTGATTTGGGACTTAATGCTTAGAAAATAACTCCCATATCAGAATATCTTCTATCTCAGCAGTACTTTCCATATCAACAGTAACTCCAATCTCTACAGTGCCTTCCATACGAGCAGTAACCACCATCTCGACACAGTATCTACCGTCTCTACAGTAACTCTTATCTTCGCAGTACCTTGCATCTCGGCAGCTTAGATGGAAGGTACTGCAGGGATGGTAGTTGCTCTTAAGTTTGGAGTTACTGTAGAAATGGTAGGTACTCTTAAGATGGAAGTTACTGTTGAGATTGACGGTATCTGCTTCGTCTTTAGGAACCGTTGAGATGGAAGGCACCTCAAAGGTGGCAGGTACTGCTGAGATAGAAGGTATACTTTGAGACCACGACAGCTCTGGAACGCGAACGGTGAAAGCTTTTCAACGAGGTCGTGGCTCGGCGCGTCGTGCCACTACGAAAATATTACGGGAAATGCCATTGCGATCTTAATAAACGCACTTCGCCACGTGTCGTCGCTCCCTTCGCTACAAAACCGCGAAGTTTCCGCGTCCGGAAGACTTGAAAGGCGGGGCAGTTAGGGGGCCACGGCGCTTTTGCGGTCAATATAGACCAAAGCGGCGTCCCACATATTTTTTTTTCTTTGAGATTTTCCTCTTGGGCAAGGCCAGCGCGCCTACCTGGCCGATGACAAATGGTTCCGAGTACAGTGATTAACTGCGCGCATATTCCTCTTCTTTTTTCTTTTTTTTTTCTTTGCCGCACATTGCTTCGATAGACGGCGGGCCACGCATCGAGATTCCGTGCGAAGCTGATGAACATAGAGTACGCAGGGCGAGTGAGGTTCGTACTCTCATTGTGCTATATACGAAAAATCTCCCCGACCCAGCCCGTTAATCTGCGCCCATCAACTTTCACAAACCTATTTTTGGGAGCCGTTTTGTTGATCAGCGCACGTCCGCGTGCGCACTCTCGCGCTTATACTTTCGAATGACTTTATCGCGTTTTCCTCAACTCTATAACATCTGGAATAGCACTTGTTGTTGGGCTGTTTAGTTCCTGCATGTTCACTAGTAATAGACGTAGCGCCATAAATACGACCGCAGAGAGGACACACAGAGGTGAGCATCCGCCCTATGTATGTAGCCCTTCTTTGGTCATATTTCGGGCACTTGTATATTACTGTTATCGTGCTTAACGTCTGCAAGAACGGCACGCATGGACAACAATATTTCGACTTGAAAAACAGACGGGCGAGTTCCCGTAGTGTTAATTAAAAACCAATTTTCGTTCTGTGGCTTACATGCCAGAGTCGTCATGCATAATCAGCCTGACTACGCCCACTGCAGGGCAAAGGCCTCTCCAGTGTTTCGCCAGTCAACCCGGTCCTGTGCTTGCTTCTGCCACGTTATCCTCGCAATATTCTTAATCTTATCAGCCCACCAAACTTTCTGCCTCATCCTCGCACGCTTGCCTTCTCTTGGAACCCTCAATAACCAGCTGTTATCTTTCCTTCTCGCTACATGTCCTGTCTATGCCCATCTCTTCTTCTTGATTTCGACTGAGATGTCCTTAACACGCCTTTCGTTTCCTAACCCACTCTGCTCTCTTCCTGTCCCTTTAGCCAAACTCACAATATGATCGTGAGGCTGCTGAAGTCTTTTGTTAACGCTACGCTTTCCAAAAGCACCTTGACCTGGGGCGCTAGCCTCGCGCCCCGAGGTCACCGTCCCGGTGACTGCGCCGCGGTCGATGCGGTCGTCGAGGCTGTGTCTCCCAACTCGAGCGTCGTTTTACTCGTTAGACCGTCGCACGTACTACAACACCTGGCCGCTTCTCTCTCGTCGGGTCAGTCGTGGTCTCCTTCTTCGCTTTCGGAATACGTCTTCTGATACACTTAGAGACAACGCCAGACCAAGCAACGTAAGTGTACTTCACGCAACGTACATAGGAGTGGGCTAGTTAGTATTTCATACTTAAAACTGTTCAGCGCGAAACCAGACACAGCAAAGCAGGTGAGACGAGCGCATCTCCTCGTCTCACCTGTGTTTCTGTGTCTGATTTCGCGCTGAGAAGTTTTAAGTGGGAAATACCGTCTCATCTGTGTTTCTGTGTCGCGAAAGTAGTTTCGCCCTGAGCGAAACAGCAGTAGTAGCCGAGTGGTCGGAGCGTTCGCATCCAAAGCGGGAGATACCGGGTTCGATTCCCAGTGCCTCCGGACACCAACCGGTTTTTCTAACGGGTTGAGAAGTTGCCCCGGCCTGGCGCTCGGTGTTGTGGGTACTCCGTTCTCGAGAAGGTGCCCTCTCCTTTCCTTCAAACTTCTTTTACTTCCTCTTTCGCAACGACGCTGAACCTCTCTTTCTCTACTTTAATACCTCTCCTCCAGGGGCGTAGCCAAAAATTTTTTTCGAGAAAAGGGGGGGGGGGGGGGGGGGGCACCTCATGGAAATGGTCATTTTTCGCTCTGTATGCCATGGCGAAAACCAATTTCGGGGGGGGGGGGGGGCACGAGCCCGGTGTGCCACCCCCAGTCTACGCCACTGCTCTCCCCCAACCCTGCACGGGATGGTTGAGGTGGCGGTGTCCTTAATGATACACAGTTTACAAGTATAGAAGCTTGGGTGCGTTGGTTTTGGATCATGACGGCGTATATCACAGCGCGCGAACGCAGGAAAGACAGAGTAGAAATAGAGCGCTGACTTCCAACTGATCTTTTATTTTTCAGAAGAGCAAAATATGTATGTGTGGAAAACGATAAATGCATCCCAATCAATACATCGACAGTCAAGTCACTTTTACCACGTGTCCACGGTTGTCCTACAGGATCGTGTCCACGATTCCTGATTAGGCTGTTTTTGTCGTTTAGGCTGTTTTTTCTGCTCATATATATTTTGCTCTTCTGAAAAATAGAAGATCAGTTGGAAGTCAGCGCTCTTTTCTTACTTTGTCTTTTTTCCTATGTTCGCGCGCTCTGAAATACGCCTTCAGGAGAGACAGTTATCGCGCACTCCGAAGCCAGTTTGCTTAACTTTCCGTTCCCTTCAAGAATCACTATCCTCGACGAGAGACAGTTACTGTCCCATACTTCCAAGGATCTCTCATCTCTCGCTCTGAGCAGTTTTAAGTGTACTTCCAAAACAGCACAGGCGCTGCTTCAAACAATCGGGCCGCGGTGGGGCGATCACCTTCGCGCAGCTTCTTCTGAAGTCTCGAGATCCCACCTCGTTCACGCGTCCACACTCTCTTCCTCTTACCGCACAACTTGGTGCGCGTGGCTTCTTCGCCTCTCCGGCAGCACAACGTAAGTATAGCCGATAATCATCCCCCCTGTACTGTATACTACGCGTGCGATAACCCGCAGCCGTGTGCTCGCAAAACACCCGACTCCGCAGACGCGGCCGCCACACCCTTTTCGCGCTTCGCATCCGTTCCGTTGTACGAGGTGTGAGACGGGAACGTGTCCTCTGGAATTCGGGTCAGGCCCGCGTGCTGCATTGGAGGAGCACCGATATGTCGCGCTGCTGCCTACCACTTCACCCATCCTCGCGAGCACTTTTTTTTGTTGTTGTTGTTGTTGTTGTTCTCGTGATTCTTGTCGTTCTTGTACTTGTTGTTGGACTTATCCTTCTCGTAATGCTCGGAATGCCTCTCTCTCTCGCTTGCTTACTTTTCTTGTACACGCACTTTTGTTCTTTTAATACTTGTTGTTCTTGTACTTGTCGTACTTCTTGGTCGTCTTTGTTGTTGTTCTTATTCCTGTACTTGTTGCTGTACTTATCCTGCTCGTAATGCTCTGAATCTCTCTCTCTCGCTTTTCTTAGTGATGTTGTCCGTGGCATCCAACGGTGCCAGTCTTTTTTTTTTTTTTTTTTTTTTTT
This sequence comes from Rhipicephalus appendiculatus, assembly GCA_030522465.1. NCBI lineage: Eukaryota > Metazoa > Arthropoda > Arachnida > Ixodida > Ixodidae > Rhipicephalus > Rhipicephalus appendiculatus. Next base: position 146,550 of record JALIZH010014516.1, read on the forward strand.
TTTTTTTTTTTTTTTTTTTTTTTTTGTCGTGTCTCGCCTGTGCTATCTGTTCAACCTTCCGCCTGCTTTAGCCTGGATCCGTCGGCCGACTCTTAGGAGTTACTACCAAGAAGAGAGAAAAACTATTAAAAGGAAGAACATAAAAACACACTGCAAAGTATAACACGCTTGGGAGCTCTCCTCTTAACGTTCTCGCTAACGCGCGCATAAATTTTGTGACAAGAACCAAATCAAAACTTCGCTCGTTCCCTGGTACCCTACTTCTTTCTATTGTTTGTTTGTTTGTTTGTTTGTTTGTTTGTTTGTTTGTTTGTTTGTTTGTTTGTTTCATTTTTCATTCCCTGGGTGAGAGCTCTAACCCGAGCGCGATCCGCGTGGCCAGTCCCCCTCGCCCGGCCGCGTTGTGCGTGGCTCTGTGCCAGCCCGAATCGAGGTGATGAAACAATAAGCGAAAGCCGAACGCGACTTACATATGTGCGCGCATTTCAAACCGCCCAGCGGCGTTTGAAAGCACGAAAGCGTGAACGGTACCTCGGCCTGTGAACGTTCAAAGAAATTTTGAATGTAGAAAGAACGGTGAGGCTAAAAAGAACTCTTCAGTCTCGCCTGGCCTGCTATCGCGTCTGCATGCTTTGCCCGGACCGGCTATAGAACATTCCGGGGAATTCCCATCTCAACTAGAGAGGTTCCGGATTCGGTCGCAGGAAGCCAGGAAGCTGCAGTGTCATCGTTTGCGCGACTCTGGAACTCTTATCTCGCACGCTTATCGTGGATGTGTCTCAGGTTTCTTGATAGGCCTCTGTCTGTCCTGAACTATATAAATGAGTGGCTGCACTTCGAGATAGCTTCATGGGGTTGCCGAGAATACGTCGGACTGCTCCATTTTTCTCCGTTCTGTAGCGAAAGCAAACAATCAGCAGAACCTTGAAAAGAGAAAAAGATTAGTTGGGAAGATGAACGCGCGGCTGCCCACGACGCAGATAAGAACAAATACCGACCGGCTCGCTGTTAGCGACGCCTTGTGTGCAGTCCTCATTCGTGTCTCTTAGCGAAGGTGCGTGGTAAAGAAGTAAGTCTTAGTAAGGTAAACAAGTAAGAGTATAAGAAGTAAATCATTTTTTTTTCTTGGTCGATTGCGTTGGTCCTCCTCCCTGAAAGCTTTCTGCACCCAACGTTGTTTTGCAGTGCCTGAGAGATCTGCCCTCGTGTGACCATGCGACGAGGTCATATCGTGACGTCACAGATTTTGACGACCAGTGACGTCACGTGACGATGACTTTCTTGCGTAAGTCGCGTTGACGCCGACAGTCACTTCTCGCATTTGCTGAGGCATCTAAGGCTATCGCCTCAAAAACAAAACCAAGGAAAAAAAACTGGAAAAACCTGGAACGTGGTGCGATACCCCCTTCGGTTAACCCTTAACCATTCATCTCCGATTACCCGAAGCATTACGTTTTAGACAAGCATAGCGCTGCTATGCAATTATCTGTAAATAAATGACTATGCATACCAGATCAGCCATGCATGAAAAAAAAAAACAAAAAAAGCTTCCAAACTTAAATTTAACAAGAAGCTTAGATAAAGAGCGGAGGGAGGGATTTACTCGTCAACCCAGGCGTCATCCCAATCTCACCCGCAATACAATGCCCAAAGGGCAGAGCCACGCCTTCGGTCTGAACTGACTAAATGATTTAGTCTTGCTCTTTAAGTGTCCCCTTTGAAGTGGAAAGGGAAGCAATAATCTGCCATGTGTAGCAGAAAGACAAGCGGCCTACGCATCCACCAATACCTACTACATTTTTTTCTTTCTCGTAACACCTCCCTCCCCCCTCCGTTTGCACCACCCCTCTCTCCCCCCACTTTCACTCTTAGTGCTGTGGAGTCGTCTTATCATTTATCTGGTGGCGTCATGCTCAACTCATCACTCGACGCTCCCTCCCCAACTCGAGTTTGCTTTTACGTCTTCGTTCCAGAAGTTGGAGGGGACGCGGTTATACGGTTAGGCGAATTCGCTGCTCACGCTTGGAAGAGTTCGTGCCGGGGGGGCCGGGCGTCGTCAGCTCGGGGCGTTAATAAAAGGCGGTTAGGTTTAGTTTAGCACAAAAAAAAAAAAAGAGGAAACACCAAGAACACGAAAGAGCAGTTGTTGAGTGCGCGGAAGAAGATAGAGTATGAGGAAATGAGAACAACGCCAGGCGCCCGCGAGGGGAACTTATAGCGGCGACGACGGCGTCCGTATTGTGTTTTTAAACCGGGAACAGTTATAGCTGAGGGTCGCGGCTATGTATATTCGTGCCGCTCGCGCACGCGCTATGCCGGGAGTGCTAAGTATACGGATACGAAAGTGAGGCAGTGTGCTTAAACGCTGTCTTCGTTTTTAGACTTCCAGCAGCGGAGCTTCCCGGAGACGGATATAGCGATGCAGTGGTCGTTTTGCTCTTCTGCCGTTTCATTTCGTTTGCACTAACCCTTCTTTGCGTATACGCGTTCGGTATTGCGATTATGTTGTGAGGGAACCCTTTGGGCCGCGCTTGCAGTGGTAACTTACGGAAGCTCGATTTCTCGCTTCTGAACGGTGTAGCGCATAATGTTAAAACAAATGCATAAGGATGATTTTTTTTTTTTTTTGCTGAGCATGGATTAACGTTAACAGTTATAGATATTATGCATGACATGTTCGATGGAAACAAGCGCGATAGAGTGAACCATCAATCATTTAGCTGTGTGGCATTTAATTAGCCATCTCACGTAGGATTCTAGCAAATGTTAAGGCGAAAGCCTTAGATGCCTTATCAAACGCGAAAAGTGGCTGATAGCGTCGGCGTCAACACGAGTGATGCAAAAAAATCATTATGACGTCACAGATCGCCAATATCTGTGACGTCATGGCGACGCGATCATGGACGTCACAAAGTGACGTCACCTGATGACGTCATCACACGATATTGTCGCTTGGTCAAAGGTGGGCCGATCACGGAGGCAGTGCAAGACTATGTGAGGCGCTGAAAGCGTGCGAATGCCTCCGATCACGGAGGCTATGCAAAACCTGGTTATGTATACAGAAAGCTGGCCGACTAACCCTCGTCGCCTTCCCGCAGTGGAGGAAACCATTTTCCTTGGTTTTGAATAAAAGTATGGTCCTTCCTTCCTTCCTTTCGCAACAGCGGGGAGGATCAATCGAATCGACTGGGACGGAAAAGAAGATGGCTTTCACCTTCGACTAGTTTTAGATTAATACGTAAGGGACCTTGTGAGTTTTTATGGATTGGATCGAATACCCCTTCTCTTTTCTTACAGTACGTTATCTTACGAATTATGTAAAAACGCGGCGAAAGAGGATACATAGAGGTAGCCGTGAATGCCAAGCGGTCCTTCGGCGCCGCGTATGGACAAACAGCTGTCGCAATATCCTGCCGGTGGAGTGAGATTGCTGCTAAGAAGGCGCTGCTCTTATCCCTGCCTTGCCTGACACAACTGCTTGCGTTGCCTTGAACTTCTTTGAGAGATAACGGAAGGGGGCGATAAGCAGCGAAGGTGTGTGATGAGTGCCGGAAATTGCTCCCTTTCTCGTGTGCGTGTGGACGTCAGAAAGGCGGTAGTTTCGGAAACCACGGGATTCGAATGCAATGGTTTCTTTTTCTATACGGAAATATAAGCAAAATATCGCGCGGAGAATCTCGCTACCAAGTCTTCTCCTTTATCTGTAGATGCCCACTTGTGATTACGAAAACTCGCGAATTAGAGAAAAAGTGTTTGCAAATGACAGGTGCACGCATGCGATTGCAAGCGGGGGTTGTTTTGAACTTTCGCCTCGTGGAAGTTGACCAAATAGAGCCATCAGTTACATTCAATAGATCGTACGTTGTCAATCCAAAGAAGGCCTTTCCCTATATATCATATGGGGTTCATCTCTGAAGGACATTTGACGTGAGGTTTCGAGAAGCATATCTATACTGATCTCCAGAATGGCTGACGTCTGGACGCCGATTCTGAAATCGAGTTTTTGTTCCACGCTCATGTTTGAACACATGGTGGTCGCATGGAGTGCCTCTCGAAAAAACAACAACAACTTGAGGCCCTGTCACGTCTGTGTAGATCACGAACACACTTACAAGAAAGCATGCGATGAAGACAGTCATGTGCGAACCGGGCCGCTACGCTAGCCAGTGGTCCGCTTGTTTGAGACTCCTGCCCTGTAGAGATGAGCATTGTAAGACGTACTCCGTGCAGTTGCAGGAAGAATATTGGCAATTGCGATCTTTTTTTTCCAGTTTGGGCATCATCTGCGATATGCTCGCACACGGGTCTTCCTATTGTCAACTACACGAGTTTAGCTGTCGTTCGTCGAAAATTGATGTGCCTGTCAGCTATTCTTTTTTTTTTTCCGCCCGAGCACTGGCCGACGTGAAGTACCTTGCCCTGAGGCGCGACAATTGAAACCCTTTTATCACGGAGCTCCTTCTCCTCCTCCTCCTTTCAGAACAGCAACTCGTGACGTCACAATGTAGGATCGCTGTGCGGCGCGAGCCGCTCGCAGAAGCGAGGCATTTCCGTTCTCGGTGGTAATTAGCTCCGCTTCAGCTGCGTCATCGTTTCTCTCACGAAGAAGGCCACCGACTCCGCGGAATACGCGGACGCCTCCTAATAAGGAACGCCGGGTCACTTTACTGCCATTATACCGTACCGGTGACTGGATTCTGCGTTCCGTCCGCCTCGGTTGAACAGTGGCCGCGGTGTTCGGCTGCTGACCCGAATGTCACGGGTTCGATCCCGGCCGCGGCGGTCGCATTTAGATGGAGGCGAAATGGTAGAGGCCCGTGTACTGTGCGATGTCAGTGCACGTTAAAGAACACCCGATGGTCGAAATTTCCGGAGCCCTCCACTACGGCGTCTCTCATAATCATATCGTGGTTTTGGGGACGTAAAACCCCTGATATTATTATTATTCTGCGTTCCGGTATATATGCTATAGTAGTAAGAGGATGCACTCCTCGTAGGACAACCGTCTCAGAAAGATAAACATTTATCTTCTTCTGTATTCGGTTATTGAGATTTCACAAGCTCATTAATCAAAACGGGTTGCTTAAACTAGGATGGATACTTGGGCAAGTTAGTGGTAGAGTTCATACTTGGTTAATAATAATAATAATAATAATAATAATAATAATAATAATAATAATAATAATAATATATGGGGTTTTACGTCCCAAAACCACGATATGATTATGAGAGACGCCGTAGTGGAGGGCTCCGGAAATTTCGACCACCTGGTGTCCTTTAACGTGCACTGACATCGCACAGTACACGGGCCTCCGGCATTTCGCCTCCATCGAGACGTGACCGCCGCGGCTGGGATTGAACCCGCGACCTTCGGGTCAGCAGCCGAGCACCATAACCACTGCTCCACCGCGGCGGACCCAGATTTGATCAGCCACAGCGCTCAAAATGCGAGCACAGAAAGAACAACATCGCAGGCTCCCCCTTTATATATGTTCGTGCGTCTGATGTATACTTACATTCTTTTTTTTTTTTTAAATTTTGGTACGGGTGGAATTGAACTCCGAACACCCCGTTTACCCCTCACCCTTCTGGTTACTCCAGTTGGCAGCCTGCTCCCTCTCTATTTATTTTGGGTCCTGGTGTGTGTTTGTATACATATCAAATAATAATAATAAATAATAATCTGGACCGTCAAAACTGTTCTGTCGTTACGCTTTCTTTGTGCAGCCTGGCAAACGTTTTCAGCTTATAAGGCTATAACGTCGTACGCGTTGCACTTAAAAGGAGAGCTTTGTGACGAGCGCGGTTCCTTATGACTCACGCCGTGGCGGAAAAACACACCAGCGCCGGCCGCGGCGTCTTTGCTGTTTTCCTAATCCGTGTAGCAGACGCGAGAACCTCTCCCTTTCCGTCGTCTCCCCAGCATTGGCTTCCAAGGACGCGGCCGGAGAAGTCGCACTGCGCGTCCGACTTCACTGCAACGCATCTGCGCACGAGCCGCACACCTGGCGCGCGTGTCTGCAACACCGGCTGAGTCGGCCGGCACCCGAATCGATATCGACTCCTGCGCGCGCCGACCTAAATATAGGCGCAGTGCCGCCGCTGGCCTGGCACTGCAGCAGTACGCAGTGCACAGCAGTGAAGCAGTGAAGCCGCCGACCAGGCGGCGGCGGTCTTTTGTATGAGTCGTTCGTCTCCGGAGGTTTTCTAAGTAAATAAGCGCCGCAGTTATTGTGGCGCCTTAACTACAGTGTGTGTGGGGGGGGAAGGGGGGGAGAGGGGGAGAGGCGTACTTAGGGAATGAGTCATCGGGATAGTTGCGACTTAGTGTCCTGTGCTACGTGAGCTCTTCCGTGGCCTGTACTCTATATGCGTTCTGCAGTTTAGCATAGATTCATCCAGTTTTTCGAAGACGTTTTCCTGGACTACTTCCACCCACGTCTGACCGAATTGAACTACCGTATACCGTCGTGCACTACCAGCGCTGACTTATGTTGCCTAATTGATGGCGTTGGCCAATGTCCTCTACTGTCGGCCAATGTCTGTCGATGTTGACTATCCGTTATAAAAACGATGTAGTCCTTATTCAATTTAAATGTAGTTATTAACCTCTCTGTAAAACTATAACGTGTGGGGGGGGGGGGGGGGGGTGAATGGGTGGGTGAGTGGAGAGAAATAAAGGTGCATTTTGACATCTTCAAACCGGAGGTACTAAGCCTAAAACATTTAACCTACGTTGAGAAATTGCCTACAGATTACAGCACAAACAGGTTGGGATTGATTTTGATTTATCACAGCGATGGGATTGATTTTGGCTTGGTCCTGGCTCACGGCTAAGTTCTATGATCATGGTTCAACAGCGCAAAGGGATACGTGCAATAGAGAAGACCTGGAAGACGCGATCGCTGTCTCCGCTTTTGTCCGTGTGCCTTTGCGCTGTTAAGCCACGAACCTAATCGAACTCGCCCAATTTTCTATCCTTGTTAAATGTTCTACGATTGCGGTGGCAGCAGAAGCGGCACGGCGAGAGGCACTGCTCTTGTGTTGGCGTGCCTACGAGTCACTTCTGACAAACGGGCTTTCGAACGAGGTGGAACGCCTTTTCTAAACTGTGCCACGGGGACTGTGTTTATTCTTCGAATTTCGCCCTTCTTTTCAACGGTGCTATGCGAACAGGGGGGGGTGGAGGCGTCGACGACAGAGTTGAAGTGCCAACAGGAGAGGCGGAAATGGCTGGCAGGATTTCTCCGGCTGTGACTCAACTGCCTCACTTTTCCTTCAAACAAAGTAGAGAAAGTAGCGGTGAAATGGGGCCAGCTCGCCTTTTACGAACTCGCTGGCAGCCCGGAGTCGTTGGAACGTTGGATGCATTGAAAAGAACAAAATGCCAACAATTAAACCAAGGAGTAAAGTTGTCAGAATGTGATTTTAAACAGTAAAATGAACTGTGTCAATGGAGAGAAATCTCTTTCGTCCTCGCGTCTTGTTCTTTTTAATTGTAGCCGCTACATTTCGCGCATTTTTCTGTGTTTGCGTGTCTGTCTATACAACAATGTTCTGTCTAAATCGGCTGTAGCAACGTATTCCGCCTCATCGTTGTTAGCATTTACTTGTATTACGCTAAAGAATTCAGTGTTCCTTATGACGTCATCGTGACCGAATTCTTGGGATCTGTGACGACATAGTGAGGTCACATGTTGATGTTATGACGTGATCATTTTTTGCATAACCCATGTTGACGCTGACAGTCAATTTTTGTGTTTGGTGAGGCATCTTAGCCTTTCGCCTTAACAAACGTTGGTATGAATACTTGCCTGGTTAATTTCTCCCCTTAAGCACGTTCTCCCGTCTTTGGTACTACTTCTTGTGTGATGTCAGGGAAGGTTAGAGAGAACTCTAACCGGTCTAAGTCATTCGGATCCCTTCACTACTGGGTCTCCCATACCCCGAGTCACATTGAGACGTTAAACCTAATGAACGTACCTTAGGTACGCTGGGAAACGATATAATACTCGCTCCCGAAAAGCTTCCCACGACTCCGCATCCACTGCATCCAAATTCGAATCACCACCGCGATACACAACGGGCGCAAAACCGGAGCCTGTCGTAACAACACTCGTGGCACGCGGCCCCTTCGCAGTGCATCCCGCGTATAGGCCAGTAGAAGCAGTGTCTCCTTGATTTCCCGGCCGAACCCTCCCTTCTTCTTCTTGTTCCTCTTCCGGGGGCGTCCTCGGAATTCCTTGGTCAGCTTCCAAGAGCGCGCTTGTCTTCTCCATGAAGATGAGGAAGGGGGGGGGGGGGGGAGGTCTCCATGCCGCTGATGTGTCGCCGGCGTGTCGTCTGCTAGCTGCGTCGTCTGCTAGGCTTCCTCTCTATCTCCCTGTTGTTCCTCTTCTTCTTCTTCTTACTTAACTGTCTTGCGAGCCACGCCGAATGCCGTGGGACGAG
>JALIZH010014516.1:157500-254392 GCA_030522465.1 Rhipicephalus appendiculatus
TTTCTTTTTTTTTTTTCTCGCGCTAGTATAAGCGTAGAGTTAAAGCTTAAAAAAAAACTGACATTTTACCTTATGCATTCGCCTAAGGCAGGGGTCTCAAACTCACCTCATCTTGCGGGCCCCAGTCAAGCAATTAAGTCCCGCAAGGGCCGGGGCAGTGCAAAAGATAGAAGCGCGCGGGGCGGGGGAGGGGGGTGGGGGGGGTGGGAGTTGTACAATTTGCTTGCAAACGCTGCCATTTTAAAGAAAACTTTCCCATATCTCATATAAAGGTCATTTCTGAAGGAGATTTGGTGCCAGAATTCCAACAACATGTCGATACCGATCTCCAAAATGACTCAAATCTGGACGCCGATTGTGAAATATAATTTTTGTTTCACGGTTAAGTTTCAAAACAAGGAGAACACATGGGATGCCTCACGGAGATAATGCCTTAGACCAGCCACGTCTGTAGCTCACGAAAATACTTGATAAGAAAATTTTTAAAAATGTGGGGCGAAGACAGTCATCTGCTGGCTGCGGGCCGCAACCGAGAACCTCGCGGGCCGCATGCGGCCCGCGGGCCGCGTGTTTGAGACCCCTGGCCTAAGGGGACTCGAAGACGAAAGCAATCTTCTTTTTCTACTGAGTCGATCTAGTGATGCTTCCCAGCCATCTTCCGGAAATTTTTCGCACCTGACGTTGTTTTGCACTGACTGCAGGATCGGAGGCTTGCATAGCCTCCGTGATCGGCCCAACATTGGCCAAGTGGCATTGTCACTATATGACGTCATCTGTGACGTCACTGTATATGACGTCTTGGCGATCTTTGACGTCATATGGTGACGTCATCACGTGATGATAATGTTTCGCATGACTCGTGTTGATGCCGACGCTCAATTTTCGAAGGCTTTCGCCTTTAATAAACTCTGTATACACTAAGCTGCCTGCGTTTCTCCATACAGAACTGTTGTTTTGCGAATTAGATGGCGCCATATTTTTCGTGATGTTACGAACGCGAAATATTTGTAGCGTATTCTGATTCCACATATGGTACGCCACCACCATCATGACCAATGTCGGAAGTTTTGTTGCGGCCTAGCTCTCGAACACAGATGAATAACCTACCTTATAATATTGTTTGTTTAAATTTGTCCGTGCACAGCTTTTATGTTTATCCTTCTTTCGTTTTCATATCTATAAATAATAGTGGTTGTATAACGCTGATATGAGAAGTTGTCTAGCAGTTGCGGTTGGAAATTATATCGATGCATCTTATGTTGACTACGTTGTTATTACTTAATATCTAACCATGCGTTTTTCTTTTTCTCTCTTGTTTTGCAGGTAAGCTCCGACCGAGTCCTTTCGCGGTGATCTTGACGTGAACAAAAAGAAAAAAAAAGAAAAAACGAGTGCCCTGGTGGTGAGCTCTCCTATTAACATTTAGTCTAAGCAATGACTTCTACTACCCAGTGAAAGGTCGTAGGTTCGAATCTTCGAGCCGAGACCAGGCTCTTATTGCTTTTTTTTTTCTCTTTTTAACCTACGTATGACCAAAGTGATGAGATAGCGGTGATGTGCAGACATATCATCGGGTTATCTGACCTATGGATACGACAGCTGTTGCTGCGGAGAACGTTGGGAAGGTCGTTTAAAACTGCATGGAATATGAAGGTCGTGCTATAAGCTATTAGAGATCGACAAGTTGCTCATCTAAACAATATCTGTAGCCTGTGATCGGACCGTCGTTTGTAATTCGCATCGAGCAAGGACGCGACAAACGAAAGACGTGGGCTCGAAGCTCTCACGATTACTACACTTCATTTCACGAGCGATATATCTTACCGCACTTGCAGTTTACTACACGTAACAGCTAGCCGATAACCACGTATATACTACGCATACGTAGCATATACTTGTTTATATATATATACGTAGTATATGTATACATGTGCTACGTAATATATACAATGTTTATAGAGAATCGTATTTCTCTATAAACATTGTTCGTGGTAGCATTGTCCCGCTTTTGTTGTTAGAGCTCTTAGGGCCAGGTAAGTAAATGGGGTCTTATGGGCCGGTATTCCCAAAAGCATTTTTATCTAGAAATCTAAAATAGTTTGCAACAGAAAATGTTAGCCAATCTGGTTCTTGGACAATTAATAAAAGTTCCTGTCCAGTGATAAATAACACATTTACGAACCTTAATCAAATAAACTTGGTAAATTCAGCCCCCCTGTTTTTTTTTTTATTTCCTTCAATGTGGGAGTATGTGCCTGTGTCATCAAGAAGTTGTCTGAGGACCAAAGTATGATCGGTCTCCCGCACCTCTTTCTTTCTTTCTTTCTTTCTTTCTTTCTTTCTTTCTTTCTTTCTTTCTTTCTTTCTTTCTTTCTTTCTTTCTTTCTTTCTTTCTTTCTTTCTTTCTTTCTTTCTTTCTTTCTTTCTTTCTTTCTTTCTTTCTTTCTTTCTTTCTTTCTTTCTTTCTTTCTTTCTTTCTTTCTTTCTTGCTTTCTTTCTCCAATCCCAATCTTCTATAGTCTCGCTTGCCTTGTGTCCTCTTTCTTTTGCAAACCACAGAGCACCACGGCACAGGTTATTCCTCTTCGCAGCGGCGCGAAAATTTCGCACCAACGCAACGCGAGGATGTTGCACAAGTACGCCCGGCAGACAAGTATGCCCGTGAAAAAAGATACCTACAGACACTAAAAAAAGTAAAAAAGAAAAAAAAAGGGACAAAAACAAGAATGGCGCAAATAGAGAAAGAAAGCATCGAGGAAATAGTGTCACGCATCTCGAACCCGCAATGAAGAGCAGGCGTGGCGCCGCTAGGCGGCGCTCCGAGCGGGAGCGTCCCCTGCCCCGCCGCGTATTCGGTTGTGCGCGCGCGAACGACCGTGTTATGTGTTCGTTCAACGTTTAGAGGGCGCCTCGGGCGGTAGCGACTCGCCTCGCTTGCCTTGCCCTTGGGGGGCTCTTTTCATTCTCTCTGCACGCACCAGTTACACACACACTTCACGGTTCTCTGGGTCTTCGGGCGTCAAACGACATTGCCGCCTCCTCCTTGACTTTCATGCTCTGTGACCAGAGCCGTCGTTGGAGGCACGTAGGCTTCCACTGAAGAAGCAGCCGCTGTAGTCCAGGATCTAGCTGCGCCCCTTCTTCAACGCGAAGCAGCCTGTTGGCAGTAAATCGAGATTTCGTTAAGTGCTTTCACGTGATCTGGGTGGTTTCCTCTGTCCAGGATGCCGTGGGTCCTTACCGTGCGCCGCGACCGGTCCACCAGGCCCGCCTGGTCCTAAGGGTCGGTGCTGGCCAGCCGCGCTTCCCTCTTTTTCAGTTGCATAATGAGCGCAAAAAGGACGAAGGGCAAGGCGAAGGACAAAGGACAAAATTAAGAAGGAGATAGACAGGGTGAAACAAAGACCAAGGACAAGGTGAAGGAAACAGACAAGACGTGGCGCGTCTTTCCTTCACCTTGTCCTTAGTCCTACTTCACCTTGTCATTTGTCCATATTTCACCTTTCCTTTGTCCTTCACCGTGTCCTTTGTTTGTTTTTTTTTTCGCTAATTCTTTGTCTCAAGTCGGTTCGTACCAACTATAGCACATCTTGCACCTCTAACACTGCCACTTTTCGGTGGTTGGTTCCCGTCACGTTCCACACCGTGCACTAGATAGTTTGTTCGGTACCTTGCAGTGTACAGCCGCCGTGGCGGTTAGTGGTTATGGAGTTTGACAGCTGACTCGAAGATCGAGGGATTGAATCCCGGCTACGGCGGTCGCATTTAGATGGAGGCGAAAAGCTAGAGGCGCGTGTGCTTAGATTTAGGTGCATCTGAAAGAACCCAAGGTAGTCAAACCTACCGAAGCCCTCCTCTGCGGCGTCATTCATAATCATGTGGCGGTATTGGCACGTGAAACTCCAACAGCTAATTTTTTACCTCGCAATGATTATATGGCTTCTTCTAGCATCTTTCCGCATCTCAAGCTGGTAAACCGAATTGCGGGCAATAATTTTTTAATTCCATTCAGCTGCAGTTATCAGTGTCACGTTATGAATGGTTTCGCTTTAGCGCAAGATACTTCTTTAAAAAAAAATCGTCCGTTGTTAAGAACTTTTTTTTTTTTTGCGTTATGAAGGAATCTTGGACTACCACCTAGCCTGATAATGCACACAGCTAAGTGTTGTGAAGTATATTTACTCTTGGAAAAAAAATTCATCAACAGCCTCTGAACTTGAGGCCTTACTTTGCGGAATATAATCGTATTAGCTCGGAAGTTTATGGAGAGTAAATAGACCAACTGTGATAGACTTCTTATCGACATTTATCTCCGTACAGTCCGCGCACTATATATACAGGCCGAGCGATAAGCCCTGAAGTTGACAAACTAGTCTCGAATTGTGCCGGCAATCTTAAGACAACTTTGGGTGTATTTAAACCATGGACCCCGCTGTAATTTAGCCCTTATCACTACGTATCGCACCCCTCTTCCAGCCGTGCGTCAATCCACGTCATCCGTATTTAACAAGTTAGCGTCGAGCCCTTTCTTATCTAGACAAGCGAAGCTGTTTCACGTTCTAAATGGAAACGCTTTCGGGGAATCGAAACAAGCGCCGGCGGTTACCGTATTTGCTGGCTTATAATCCGGAGAATATGTATTCGCCTAAGACGACTGAAAGGCGAAAGCCGTCTTTTTTTTTTTTTTCTTAGTCTGTGTATTGATCGACCTAGCTTTCGGCTCCCAATGTCGTTTTGCACTGCCTCCGTGATCGGCTTCCCTGTGACCAAGCGACGCTGTCATCTGATGACGTCAACATGTTACATCATATCATCACAAATATTGGATCTATGGGACGCCATCACGTGATGTGTTTGTTTTTTTTTTTGTCTTTATTTTATTTTATTTTTTGTACCTCTCGTGCTGATGCAGTTGCCGAAGGTCAATTTCCGCGTCTGATGAGGCATCAAACGATTTCTCCTTAAAAAACTTCAGAGCTTTCAGAGCAAAAGGGGGGGGGGGGGGAGTGCGAGTGAGACAATTTCGATGCGGAAGCTGTCTTCACAGCTCTGCTTCGCGGTTATGCGAGGAAAGCGCTTTCGTGGTAATGCGCGGGGATTTTTGTTTTTTCTTTCTTTTTAGAAGATTTATTTCTCCATGGTTTCGGGTCGGGGACGTGAATCATATGCAAGGGCTGGTTACGCGCGACAAAATACGGTACATGAATGTGCAAAGCGGATACATGGACGACAATCTGGAACCCCTGATAACAGTCGCTGTCAAGGACACGCTCGATCAGTTCTAGTTCCTTATCTATTCTCCGTTTTTGTTTCCACAGAAACATGCTGGCATGCTGGCGGCCATTCCAGCGTGCTGGTCTCCGAAACTGGTGCCGGCGAAGTGATCACGATAGCAGCACACGACAAATGCGACGACGACAAAATTGCGCCGCCCAGTAGACAGAGCGTGCCCACGCGCGGCGCGGCGGTGGTCCGGGTGTTATAATATATACGATATCGACCGAATCGGGCGACGCATCTATCGCTCAGCGCGCGGGTTCGACCCCAGAGGTCGTACCGTTTACCGCGCACCGCGGGCGACCTACATCGGCGCGCACGTGTAAGTGTACATACGGGGAGCAGCGCATGCGCACCGTGGCTGAAGAAAAAGAAGAAGAAGCACGAAACATCGGGCGATCCGAATCTCGCGACGCCCGCGAGCTAAAATTTACGGCCGCTCATTAGATCGTCTTCTTCCTCGGTCGATTCCCGGTTGCCGAGTCTTTCCTCGCTTCTTCGATTGACCACCGCCGGTTGCTATCTTTAGCCGCGCCATTATAAATCTATTCGTTCGTGCTTGTCTTAAGCGCGCAATGCCGGCTACAGAGATCTTCTCCTTGGCTTACTTGTAAAAAAACAAAAAAAGGAGGGAGGCGCGTCTTGTTATAACTATTAAAAACGTCATACTGCCGTTGCTGCGCTGCTGAACTCTATGGTCGCGGGTACGACTCCCAACGCCACGCGTCGGGCGCACTTGAAAAAGTCGCATAGTCCCTTATGACATCACATGGCCTATATGACGGCTGGAAGGCGAAGTCCATCTTCTTCCTTTTTTTCTCAGTCGATTGTATTGATTGTATTGTATGGTCGATTGTATTGTCCGCTCGAAAGCTTTCCGCGTTTTGGCCTGCCTTAAGTCGGGATTCCTCCGTCTACGGCGGGGCTTGTAAGCGTATGCGTTGGTTTCAGTACTTAAGAACTTCAGAGTTTAATTTACTATTATAACTGCGACCGGCGACCATGGATTTAGCGTTAAGCGAATCGCAGGGTCTTTCATGGTTGATAGTTAAGAAGCGCGGAGTGTTGAATATTAACCAGGATGTTCCTCTGTTGACATTGTAGTTCTGCTTTCTCTCACGCTGGCCTGTGTAGGTATGCTGCTGGTAGATCTGTATTTAGTTATCGATGTGTGTGTAGCCAGCGCTATCTGCGGCGATGGGCCGTTTTATGAAATGGGTCGTGACACTACGTACCAGATGATTACAGAAATGTATGTGTTCACACACACACACACACACACACACACACACACACACACACACACACACACACACACACACACACACACACACACACACACACACACACACACACACACACACACACACACACACACACACACAAACACACACACACACACACACACGCGCACACACACACACACACACACACACACACACACACACACACACACACACAAATGCGCGCGCACGTTCAACACCACTAAATTGGGCACAGGGATGTTCACACTTCTTGACATTCAGTCAGATTCGGCGATATCACTCGCAACCCAGTTTCCTAAGGTTGAGATGCATTCGGGCGACCTCAGTTCAACATTTAGCCGTCGTACTCGATCAGCTCGACCTCATCTCAACCTCGTTGAGGCTGAGGTAAGATCTTCAAAGACTTCGGTTGTTATCCTGAGTGTCGGACCGGGTACTCAATCAGTGTCGGACGTGTTTCCAAAGCTTACATACCTTCGTAAACATGTTCTGCTGCCTCTCACACGGGTGACACAGGCGGCTCAAAACTGACAAGCCGTGAATTCAGTACGATGCATCGTAATTAATATACGCTGTTCAGTATAGGAGGTTTAATTCAGCTTCCATATATATTGTCAAGGCATCCTGTAGTCATTATTATAGGTAAAGCATGCACGCGCGTACAAGGTGACATTGAACTTGTTATTGTATTCCATTACGAGCAATAGATGCAGTGCAATGCGAACGATGATGAGATAAGTTAGGACGTAGTGGGGAGCCTCCTGCGAAGCTGCCTGCGAGCACAGCGCGTCGGGGAGCCTCCCGCGCTTTCGTGTGCGGGAGGCTTCCCGACGCGCTGTGCTCGGAGGCAGCTTTGCATCTGCTGTGCCAGTTGTCACGTGATCATAGAGGGCGGTGGCAAGCTTTGGGCTGGCTGGGCGGAGCCCACGCGCCGCGACGTCGCTACAAGCGCCTCAGTATGTCGACGGCGCTCACCCCTGTTTAGAAACATGGAATACGCCTGTACGGCTTATCTTTTCTTCTTATTTATATTCTGCCTTTTTCGTTATCGGAGGCAGAGATCTCCGTACGCTTTTCCTCGGCGTCTTCGTAGCACCATCCGGGATCCTGCTGGGCCCAATCACCGGCACGTGCAAATGGAGAGTCGCAATGTTACAAGTTCTCGTCGTGAATTTCTTTTCCTCGTTTCGAGTGCGCGGTCTCGCACCTCCGGAAGGCATGCACGTAACAGGAATTCGCGCATGGTTCTTCGATTGTTACTCACGTTTCTCGTTCTATCAGTGTGTAGTGTTCGCGTTGGTTAAGTATATAGTCATTCGCGTCGGAATGCATACGTATAGTTCCATCGAATCCTCTTCTTTTGTTCAGGGGAACAGTAAGAAAGGGGACATACAAATTGTGCGACATAATAGATCCCTTTTGGTAGATCGGGTCATTTAGTTCTTTTTAAAAGCGGCCACGAAAGTATACACTTACCGTACACTTTTAATTAGGTCCCGCTTAAAGTAATAGATACAGTCAGGAAACCGGATATTTTTTCGTCTGGTTTCCTGGATATAGCCGGCATTTGACCACGACCCGATTAAGAGTGTATAATTCGACGCGTAATTCGAAGGTAGTGGGTTCAGATCCCACAGATGGAAAGGGTAACTTTTTTGTCCATTTCAGTTCATTTCAATTTACCTAATAATTATTACACTACAGTTAAAGACAGCAATTAAGTTCACCCATGCTTACCTTCGCCTAGCTATTTGTCTGTTGTGTCTCGACGTATGTAGTAGCTTAGAGGCTCAGGAATTTGCGTAACTAAGCCCGAAGAGCCGGGTTCGATTCCCGCTCACGGCGGCCGCATTTTGAGGGGTGCTAAATTGAAAATCACCGGTGTACTTGCATTCAGTTCTTTGAATGATACATCAGGTGCCCTCGGTCGCCATTATCGTCGAAAAACACGCGTAGCCATAACCCCGCGCAATAAAAAAATGACATGAGGGGGGCCGACTAAGTAAAAGTATAGAACAGAATTCGTTGGCGCCCCCGTGCGCACGCCGATGATGGTATCATTATCACTATGGGTCGTTTTCACCACTATAAGATGAGGAAAAGGAAGTGCGTAGATAACACGTCCATAACTTACAGCGGGCGCCCTGCAATACACAACCCGTACTGTACTATACTATCTATACTGTACTACACTATATCCCACTATACACTGTAAAAAAAATCCTGTGAAAAAAAACAGAAAATGCATGGCAAATTTAGTGACATAACAGTTCTGTTCTCGTCTGTTTCCTGTATTAGTAGTTTTCTGTAGTTTTGCGTACATTCTCTGTTATTACTTTTCTGCTTTTCTACAGAGATTTTTCGTTTTTGATTTCTTCCCAGAAAACTGGATTTTTGTATTTGCACACATTTTTTCTGTTATTCTATAGAAATTTTCTCTTCCTAGTACCAAGTTCAAATAATAAAGTAGTGCACGCTATGTTCTCAATGGCGTCCAGAATCCGCAATGCTTTGCGGCATTCCCTGCAAATTGAGTGTAGTGCGGCATTGGCGCAACACTTTTCATTTCCTTCTCAGCGTTCATTATCATGTAGAACCTGGTAGAACCTCTCAACAGAAGGGACATAACACGACCGCCGACATGCATCTGGTATTTGTCGAGCTTGGCATTAATTTTTCTCGAAGTCTGAATTTTACTAATTCGCAAGATGGTCAATGTCGAGTTCACGCTTTGCTCTAGAGAAGGCTTTTATTTTACCAAGTGTCGCACTTTTGCAGTGGATGAAGCACGATAGAAAACTTTTAGGCGAATTGATTGATGCCCAAGGTCTTGAGAGCTCTAACATAATTTTCTGTGAAAGAACCGGTAAAATCTAACCACGTTTGGTACTTATTACGAAGTGGCTCTGATATTTACAGAAACTATTAAAGACGATAGTCTTTCTTGGGATCATCATCATCATCATCAGCCTGTCTACGCCCACTGCAGGGCAAAGGCCTCTCCCATGTTTCGCCAATCAACCCGGTCCTGTGCTTTCTGCTGCCACGTTATACCTGCAAACTTCTTCATCTCATCTACCCACCTAATTTTCTGTCTCCCCCCTCACGCGTTTGCCATCTCTTGGAATCCACTCAGTTACCCTTAATGACCAGCGGTTATCCTGCCGACGTGCTACGTGCCCGGCCCATATCCATTTCTTCTTCTTGATTTCAACTATGATATCCTTAACCCCCGTTTGTTCCCTGACCCACTCTGCTCTCTTCCTGTCTCTTAAGGTTACACCTATCATTTTCCTTTCCATCGCTCGCTGCGTCGTCCTCAGTTTAAGTTGAACCCTCTTTGTAAGTCTCCAGGTTTCTGCTCCGTAGGTAAGTACCGGTAAGATGCAGCTGTTATATACCTTCCTCTTGAGGGATAGTGGTAGACTACCATTCATGATTTGATAATGCTTGCCGAATGAGCCCCATCCCATCCTTATTCTTCTAGTTATTTCACTCTCATGGTTCGGCTCCGCGGTTACTACCTGTCCTAAGTAGACGTACTCCTTTACAACTTCCAGTTATAAATACACGCAAAATATACTTACACGCAAAAATTTTGGTCTGGCTGTCCGTCTGTTTGTCTGTCCGTAACCCTGATTCAGCTACTCGGCCAAAGTTTAACCACTTTCTGAACGCCCACCCATCTTGAACTGGTGTTTACGCTCATACTTGTGAACATATTCGATCAAAAAGCAAATACTACGATACCTGAGGCGCAACATTAATATGCAAGTATCAGGTCGTGTGTTCTTTTATTAGAAAATACATAGACACGTGATTCTAAAGCCCCAATGTTTTTTAGGCTGCGCTGAAAATACGACGCTTTGCACGAAAAAGCTCTGTGTCGACGATAAAGTGCTGCAGCTGGCAGTGTCCTCAGCACAAGCTCATGTTTTTCGATGGTGTCCATATCTCGCGCAGCGCCTCCTCTATTTTATCAATGCCATCCAGATGCAGCCAATTCAACGTAGAGTACGCGCTGTCTGAGGCAAGGCAAAACATCGTAGTACGGCCGGCACAAGACTATCGTCTTTCGACGACATTTGCAGCGAAGCACGCAGATACGCGGCCAATTTTTTTTTTTTTGTTTACAGGGTTGAACTGACAAATTACATCATTTCAAAAACAGAGTATCCATTTTTGCCGAATCCAAGAAATTTCATGTAGGTAAAACAGAAAATGCCTGTAAATTTCATGTTATTTAACATACATTTTTTACAGTGTATGATTCCATGTTGCGTGTGCGACTACACGCAACAGGGACTAATAATTTATGGGGTTTTCCGTCCGAACACCACGATATGATGATGAGAGACGCCGTAGTGGAGAGCTCCGGAAATTTCGACCATCTGGTGTTCTTTAACGTGCACCGACATCGCTCAGTACACGGGAATCTGCCATTTCGCCTCCATCGAAATGCGACTGCCACGGCCGGGATCGAACCCACGACCTTAGAGTCAGCAGCCGAGCACCACTGCTCCACCGCGGCGGACACGCAACTGGGACTGTGATCCGTGATTCCACGACCGTTCTTCGCACAGCGGGGCCCGACGACAACCGTATTAAATGCAGGCGTGTGCGTGCTTGCATGTATGTATACACGAGCGCTGCGGCGATGCGCTGTCAGGTTGTTGGCTTCTTGCGGGCGCCAAGGGGCCTTCCTCTTTCGCATCGCTTCCGGACCGGATGTTGGCGCATCGACGTGCGCCCTTGACAGAGAGATGGGTCCCCGTCGCGTTTCATCAGCCACGCCCCTTTTCTGACTGTGCATCGAGCATCGTCACTTCCTCGTGCATCGGTATCCTTTCTGACAGTTCCGAAGCCCCGGTACACGATTTTGAGACACCGCAAAAGGGACATTTTTCGTTTCTTTGGTGTGCAGTGTTAACGCTCTCCGCACACCGTAGTCAGTCAATACGTATAAAATATTTTCTTTGACTTTAAAATTTTCGTCGCTGAGCGTCAGCGAGTCATCCCCACCGCAAATGACACTATCCCGACGAGTGAACACAGTTCCACTGGTTGTGCGAACCTTGCGTCCTGCATGTAGCCTAAATCACAGAAATCACAGTCGGGGTCGCTGGAGACAATGCAGTCATCGTTGTTTACGTGTACCGCGAGCAGATGACCGATCTGCCGCTACTACGTCGCGAATTGCCGTCTCCACGTGACGCCTCACTGCCATGACACGTCACGAAGGAGCCGCCCTCTCGACATCGAAACCGATTGGATGTTTTTGGGGCAGCGGTATTAAAAATGTATGCGATGCATTCCCAGGCACCACAGTATACTCTTCTTAGGGTTCTCAAAACCCGTGTTCTTATTTAGAGCCGCAATCCCAAATTATGTAAAATTCGTGTTAGTACTCCTTTAAATAATTATATACGTTGTATACGATCCGTCCGGTATATATAGTAGAGCTCAGCACTCGCTGCCATGCTGCACGAAGGAAACAGGAAGCTGGCTTTGTGTACAGTCGTTATATTGCAGCTGTTTTATAGTATCGGCGACGTTTGATCATTTCCTAAAGACGCTGTTTCTGTACATGCGTTGCATTTGCGAAAAAACATACTAATGCTTGCAGATCTGCTATGAACTGCTACGAAATAGAACGCCATCTTGGGCGAGTTGATTTACACGTACAGGAGCCGTAGTAACGCGAAAGAACACGCACAGAGGAAGGATAGGGCACCACAAGCGCTAACGCTCGTGGTGTGCAGTCCTTCTTCTGCCCGCATTCTTTCGCGCTTCGGTGGCTTCTGTACGTGCTGCGAAAAACCTACGATTGGAGGGTTACAGAACTTTGGTTAGAAATCGAAAAAGAAAGTTATGCCAACGACCGGTCGCACTCCCACTCATTTTCACTCAAGTTCAATATACAGGGCTCACTGAGACTCGCGTACCGAGTCTGAGTGAGCCTGTTTGAATCGACTAACCAGCGAGTTTGACGACCCGTGGTACAAATTAAGTCGTAAACATATCTAGAGCGTAGCGTTCTCTGGCGCTCCACTCACTTCGATTGTTCGCGCTCCGCAATGCGTGAGCTAGCAGCGTGAACTATCAGTAATAGTTAAGGCCTCGCCCGCGATGAATACCCACAGCGGGAGTGGCTGTCGTCGCTTCCTCTGCATGGGCTCTCCCGCTGAGTGCGTCATCGACCCGGCATCACGGCGCTGGTGGCGGGGGGCTTTCCAGTTAGCGACTCCCCGACATCTGCTCGTCAGCGTGTTTCTCTTTTCTTTCGTTAGCTGTCGTGTTGCTTGCTCAGTGCAGAAAGAACGTTAACAAACACAGCCAGCATGGAAGCATACGTGCAGTAGGCTTGCTATGTTGCTTTCGCGACGCGAGCTGCTGTCTCCATCACAAGCTTCGCTCTCTCGTGTCTCGTCAGTTGCATGCAGTGTAGCGACGGCGATAAGTAATCGGGCCATCAAACCAGAACAATAAGGGGTTACATCGTGTCCGCCTCACTCACCTCCCACCTTGCGACACTCTTCGATGTAATAGAATCAACACGTAGGGATTAGTTGCGGGCAGTGCGCGATGGGCGCCTCCTTTGTCTCGAAGGGCGTAACCGGCTCTTCTTTTGCTCGACTGACAGACACAAAAGGACTCCCCACAGCCTTCGCTGCACTGCATTGAACGTTGATGAGACGGAGTATGCTTGTCACACACCGCACATTGCACTCCATGTGAGCAGTGCGCGTGTAAGGGAAAAAGGAAATCGGGAGACTTCCCTATCCGGATGTCTGTATCAGCTGGGTCCACTCGAGAAGGTTGCGTTCAGATCAGCCAGGTAGAGCACTGGCATACAGACCACTTTCGCCTATACATAGCGGTATTGTCGATTCATGATCATTTTTACTTCGCGCGCGTGCGTGCGTGCGTGCGTGTGTGTGTGTGTGTGTGTGTGTGTGTGTGTGTGTGTGTGTGTGTGTGTGTGTGTGTGTGTGTGTGTGTGTGTGTGTGTGTGTCTGTGTGTGTGTGTGTGTGTGTGTGTGTGTGTGTGTGTGTGTGTGCGCGCGCGTGCGGGAGGCAGTAGGGCGGTTCCCCCCCTCCCTTAATTACCTAGGGGGGGTGGGGGGTCGCGAAGTCTGCGGGACGTTTTACTCAGTCGGACAAGTTCCATCATTGTTCAAATGGCAGAGCACTTGATTTTCATTTTTTAATCAATTGTGAAGCATGTTGTTTTTTTGGACTCAACCAACGGAGGGGGGGGGTGGGGGGGGAGGAGGATGAAACACTTTACCCCCCTCCCGTCTTATGGGGAACCCTGCGTACGCCTATGTATGTGTGGTGTGAGGATCGATAGAGTCTATGGTCGCTCAGTTGCTGAGCGTCTGTGCCCTGGCGCAAAGCACGGTGCACGGGCTCTTAGTGCTCCCACTGACAACGTCGGGTCCACGAGTGCAGGCTGAGGAACACCAATACACTCCGTGCACTTTCGTTAATGGATGGAGGGAGGGGAATGTTTTCGGAAGAGGGGGGCTGTTGTCTCTGTGAGCCTTGTTGGATGTTGCCTGATGGATCACCGCTTTTCACCTGGTGGCCGGTGAGAGGCGCGGGAAGGTGGGAAGTGCGCCTTTCACGGGTTTTGGTGAATGCCCTGTGAATCAGCGGCCCGCTGACCAGGAGATAGGGCTCTTCAAGGCAGAAATGTGTGGAGTGTGCCCATGGTTTACTACTTTGTTTTTGTGAGAGCTCGCAGTTCCTGCCACGTTTGATGAAAGGCCACTGGAACGGCATTGCACAAATGATTATCATAAGGGTGCTTATAAACGCAAAACACAGGCGCATGCACGCACGCACATGGACGCAGGGGGAGATGGGGTGCAAAGGGAGCACTTTCACGTGCTCGTTTGTTTATGGTGAGGCACCGAGTGTCCAACATTCTGCGAATAACCTCAAGCAGCGTGAATGAACGAGGACAACGAAGCAACGCACACAACAAGACTAGCGCTGGACTGTCAACTGAATCTTTATTGAAACTGAAGATTCAGTTGGCAGTCCAACGGAAAACTGTTCCATCGCTGTGCCTTAAGTTATACGCAAGATGAACCGACTCGCCCGAACCTACAAGTGGCTGCTCCAACATTCTATCCCCCCCCTTTGAATCCCGCGTTCCAGTGATCAGGCCAGCTGCTACAGATCTCTCGCTCGCGATAACCGTGTCCGAGCAAGTTTACCACTCGCTAACGCGGCGACCTTCGTCCGTTTCAGCAGCAGCTAAAGGAGAAGTAGCGCTGTGCTTGGAAAGGAGTGGGTGCCTTCGATTAACAGCTTAATTACTACGTCCCCCACCTGTCGATTGCCGCGAGATGGCTTGTCAATTAATTGATTCTTCGAACCGTAAGCTATACTGCTTCATTAATTTACGCTGCAACGCAACACCGTCGCAGCGCGCCTCAGTTTTCACGCGGTCGTTAAACACTTGAGCGGCGAGCTATAGGGCACGCGTGGTTAATTGCAATGGTCCGCTGGTCGACATTGGAGGTGTAGCCTATATAGTAACGCTATACTGACGACACAAAGGAGGTCAACGCAAGTGTAGTGTAGTCCTTATAATAGAACGAAATATTATTTTTATGTTCCTTGTGTTTAATGTACGCTTTCTTTTGGTGCTGCATCAATAGGGGAGGACTCAAGGCCGACGAAGAAATTCGCGAGACAGAGACAAAAAAAAAAAAAGACGAGCAACCAAACAAAAAGATTGGCGCGCCCCCGGCATTCAAGAACGCTACCACGCACGCGCACAGAGGACATTTTGCGTGGATGCGAGCCGCGGTATGTGGAGGCCTGATTAAGAATCGTCATTAGTCAACTGCCACTTAGTGCAGAGGCGCAGAGCAGGAGGTGCCCGCAAGGGCGATAAAATGGCGCCTTACAGTGTCTTTTCTCTGTCAGGGTCGTGTCTTGCGGTTCTCCATGGGCAGATCGCTTCGTTGTTGTGGTTGGAGCGAAGGCCTTGCGCCGTATCGAGTCAGTTACGAGGTCGATTTGAAGCGTGCCTAATTAATGCGACTTCTGTTCTTGGAGTGAGAGGTGGTATAGGATTGGCTTTATCTTAAGGGAGTCTGGTAAATGAAGACGCTACTGCCGTGTGCGCTGGCGTGGGAGCCACGGGGGAAGAAATGCAGACGACTTCATTTCGCTGCCGCTAATGAATGAGTCGCCTGTTCACGAATGCCGCGTGCACCCGCCCACAATAGTTGGGTGCCTAAGCGAAGAGCTGCAGCATATGGGTGGTTGTCGAGTGGCTAAATATGCGCCGCCATGGAGGCAGAATGCCTGTGCTCTTCAAGGTGATCATCATACGGTGGTGTGATCATAATACGCAGGCTATTGATTGGCAGTACACCTATTTATTTGCAGTACAATTTCTGCGGTAAACCTCCGGGTAGTCGGAGGTGCCTGACTGGCAGGGGGGCTCAGTTTATAGCTCCTCCTGGCAGCAGGCACTTTGCGGGCCTGGTCAAACTCGGCTGATATTCTAGATTCTCGCTGGCCAGTAGCTCTTCCGGTATATCTCTGCTGTAGGATTTTGTGTTGGGGCTAAGGCTGTAATGGCCTGGCATGCCCACGTGACGTGGTTTAGGGTGCTTCAGCTGAGCTCCATGGACAGTGAGGACGGTATGCCGAAGGATGAATCTCAATGTGAGTGTGCATATTTGGAAACGTGCCGGTGCAAATTTGTCTCAAGCTGACTGATTCCTCTTTATTTAGTGTTCGGCGGGGTATAGGAAAGAACAGACTTTCAAAGGTCGAATTCACAAAACTTCTTTCGTGAATTCGTTTTCCCATTGGTCAGCCGGCTTCGCTGATGATATGTCTCGCATCGTGATTGGCTGAAGTATTCTCTTACGAGAATTCATAAAGAAGACATTCTCGTGAATATAACTGGCGTTAAATAGACGTAACCGGCGCATCCAACCGGAAATGAATTTCTTTGTGACGTCACTGCACGTCGTTAACCGGGGTCGCTTGATGTCGTATATCTCCCGACGCGTACTACAAAGATGGCGCATCACAGTCCCCATGCACGTACCCTCATAACGTCCCGCGTCGCACACTCCTTCTCTCTAAATAGAAATTCGGGACACCAACATCGCGTTATTTGTCCAAAAGAGCCTTGAAAATAGTTATGGGTGTGCGAACATCAAATTTTGAACTTCGAAGTGAGTACAAATAATGAAAACCTGTGTGCGAATCTAATCGAACATTTTTCGAACAGCGATGAGTACCATACTGGAAAATTTTCTTGTTGTACGGCAAGTAATATACTGGAAATTTGTGCACTGTACAACACTATCTCTTAACAGTAATAGCGCAGTTATTTAACGTTGTCATGAAAAGGTGTGGCAAGGGAAACTAGTTTGTCTATCTTTACATCAAATGTCGTGAAATTTGACACTGGTACGTAATGCCTTGGGCTGATTTGAGTATATGTTCTGAAGTTTTGTGGGGTTAGAATATTTGGAAAGCTTGCGAATCGAATACCATTTGCGAATCGCGAATTGCGAATTTGCGAATCGAATACCAATTGCGAATTTGCGAATCGAATACCAAACTAGAGTGGAATCTCGTCGATACGTTTTTCACGGCAACCGGAAAATAAAACTTGTTATGCGAAAATCGTTATAACCAAAAGTTAAAACCAGGAGTAAAATGTGCATACTACCGTCAGCAACTAATTTTTATTGAGCAACATTGAAGTAGCTGGACAATTAGCGCTGCATTTTCTTCTTTTGAACGTCTAGGAGTAAATTGTTCTGAAAAGTAAGAAAAGAAGCTAGTGCACAGAAGAATAAACGCAGGATTTCTGGAAATATCGGTCAGGATCATCTTTCGCGGTCGTATTATCAAATTTTAGACAAAATTATTACCGTATTAACCGCATGAAAATGCATTACTTCCTATTGACGTTGGCCGGGAATAAAAAGACAAAAACCTACTGGCCGAAAAACCTATTATGCAGGATCGTGTCAACGAAATTCCACTGTATTCGAATCGAATGTTCGAAGTAGTCGCACATCCCTACTTTGAATTAAAGTCTTACTGATCG
Organism: Rhipicephalus appendiculatus; assembly: GCA_030522465.1. Lineage (NCBI taxonomy): Eukaryota > Metazoa > Arthropoda > Arachnida > Ixodida > Ixodidae > Rhipicephalus > Rhipicephalus appendiculatus. The sequence continues at coordinate 175,147 of JALIZH010014516.1, forward strand.
GCGTTGATTTCGCATCCACATACCTAGGAATCCTATATTCCGAAGCTAAGCAAGTTGTGACGTTCATCCTGCAGTGTAAGCCTCACAACAGCATCCTTCTCGCCAGCCCAGATATTCTTACTCGCGCACCCAATTAAGCTCAGCTGCAAGAGCAAGATAGGGCGCGTAATTAAAGTCCCTCGGAGGAGTAATTAACGCCGCCAGGAGGAGTGAGCGAATTCGCTCTTTCAGCCACAGCGGTGTCTCGCTGTGATGGAGGCCGGATATTGCGAGCCGTCGCCTTCGAAGGTCCTTCTGTGTGCAGCGTATAATTACGCATATCCCGGGGGCTGCTTTAGCCACGGCGAGAGCGCGCATTTGCCGGTCTCCACATCGGATATCAGCAAGGTGCTTACTCCTTGATGCCTGTAAAAAGAAAAGAAGACATGTGACTGGAAATTATAAAGTTTCTTCCAGTTCATTCCATGTAGCTGAAACCTTGCTTTCTGAAATTACCCGCCACGGGGGGGGGGGGGTCTAGTGGTTGTCGGTGCTCGGCTGCTGGCCCACAGGTCGCGGGATCGAATCCCGGCCCGCGGAGGCTGCATTTTGCTTGAGGCCCGTGTACCTAAATTTAGGTGCACGTTAAGAAACCCAGGTGGTCGAAATTTCCGGAGCCCTCCACTGCGGCGTCTCTCATAGTTACATGGTGGTTTTGGAACGTTAAACCCCAACAATTATTATTATTGCTTCCTGAAATTCGAGTTGACTAAATTCGAGCTGGGCTTGTAGGTAATTGAAGAGACAGCATAAAGACGAAAATTCCTTCGGTTGTATCTGTTCACTATATTACACTACAATAGCAACCAAAAAATGGCCAGTTTTATTGAGAAATGAAACTTGGATAGCTGCAAGTATAGAAAAGGGCTCATTCTGTAGTCTTCTTCAAAGAGTAATATATATACTTCTGACTGATGAGGAATAAAAATGAATTTCTAGAAGTATACAAACTATGGAAGCTATTGGTGACGCCGACTTGACGCATACACGCACCTGTTTGTCGCCGTGAAGTCAGAAGCAGTGACGACGCCTGTGCGAGTTGACAGTCAATTTTCCAAACTCATTTTTAAAATTGGCCACATTGTTTTTTTTTTTGTTTTTTTATCTACAGAGACTGAGCCGTGTAAGTTTTAAAGAAAGCTTGCTTGCTCATTCAGTAACAACGAAATGAATTAGATATATAAAGGGGGAAATATGTGCACTGAAATACATGACGTCACGTTCTCGCACACCTGCGTTTCGGAGTTCGGGTGCGAGACTGCAAAACTGTACTTTTTACCCACTTATCTTTTTACTAATAATCTATATATTACCGCGAGGTAACGTCAAATGTTTAAAATGAACATATTATCTATGGGACCGATTCCGTCTTTTTTTATTTAGTCTTCCTGCCCTCTCAGAGAAAGAATACTTCGCCCACCTTAACATGATCTATTTAAGGATGATCGCGGCATTCGTAAGTATATATACAATAAATAAAACATGCGAGGCGCTTCGCAAGCTTTCACAGCCCGCAGCCAATCCGGCCGCTGTGCAATCGCGCGTGCTGTATCCCGCGTATAATTACGACAGGAACTTCATACGTTATTCTGACGTCCTCGTATCGGCAATGTCCGCTCTCGCCGCTCATTGACATTTGACCCCCGAAATTCGTACCCGCCGTATCAAGTCACGATACATCAGAACACCCAACGCGCACTTGCATATATGCTCATACGTCACGCCGTGAAGTGGTTAGCCCTTTGTATAACTATACCAACAGGGTGGTTTAGCGGCGGTTATTATAAAGGATCTGACGACTCAGTGTATGCGTACACGTATGTGGTGCGTCCGTTACTGGAGTATATAGAATACCACGTGCCCCTTCTATTCGTGTCCGTGTATGATAAGTGCTCTCGGTTATAGGGGCTCATTTATGCGCGAGCTGCGCTTTGTCGAGGAAGCAATTATGCGAGTCGTTTAGGAGCGTCGTATACATAAACCACGTCTTTCGAATCGCATTGCCCGGACCCGCTCTGTGTACACGTTTGCGCGCGATGATTTCGTGCTATTCTTGTCTGATGTACACGTCTTCCTGGATATGAGCCGCATCTTCGATGCCACTCAATCCTGAAGATCGTACGTTGCGCTTGTGTATGTGTGTGACGAATGCGATGTACTTTTGTGGCTCGTACGACTGACTTTCTGTCGCTCCGCATCGATTAAAAGAAGTCAGTGTTCCTTATGCATTCTGCGTATAGGGAGACTCGAAGGCTGAAAGCAATCCAGTGTGGCTATATTAGCGTGAACTTTATATATACGTTCAGCGTTCAATAATTAGCGTTAACTAATGATCTTTGATTTGACTTTTACGAATTAACTCAGGACCTACTTATTTCGCTTCATCACCATATAATTGACGTTCACTAATTAGCATTTGCTGATTAGCTCACTACTCACTTAATTAAGCTTTCATTATCATGACATATATGCACAGTCATGCTCTCACTCGCCGTTGTATGGCTTTCTCTCCGCTTTCCTTTCTCCAGTCTCGTCTCTTCGCGTCATGAGCATGCAACGAGTGCTTTGCCGATGGGGACCCTCCGCACATATGTATCAAGCGCGCGATAAAGCTGTGTATATGCATTGCGTTCGCGTGCTCATGACGCCGTATATGCATGCAGTGCAGGGCGCGGCTTCACGTTTTAGCCGAACGCGCTTTGCGTGCCGTTACGCAGAGCCGAGCGCGTTATCGTCGACACGCACGTCTCCGACGAATTGCATTCGGAATGCTTGCACAATGGAATCGTCGCGACGCGCGCGTGATCTAAACCGGTCATGCACGCAATCTCTCTGGCATGGTGGCATCGTGATGCGGTTTCTAGGTGTGCCGTAGTTGTAGAGATGGCGGAATCCTGGTATAACAGGGGCCTTTTGTGTGGTTGCGATAGAACAAGTACACGAAGAGGATTCTGTGGCAACACTTTCGCGATGTTTTGTTTGCTCCCGGACACTGGCGTACTATAAGCACGTGACACACATTCGTGCCTGAGTCGTTGAAGTATAAATGAATTTTTGAGAGGAGGCATTGTAGTGGTTTTTCAAGGTGGCACGGAACTGTGTAGCGGCGACGCGTGAAAAAGCACGTGCTCGTCGCAGTTAGTTGCATGCAGTGTGGAGCGTATCGCGCTGTGAAATATCCTTCAATGGTCTGCGTCGCTTCCTATGCGCTACCAACGCCGTTGAAACGGTACAATTAACGATCCCGGACGCGGCGGTCGCATTTAGATGGAGTTTCAGGAAATTTCGTTGAGCCAATGTCACCAAAATACGACAAGTACAGTTTGACATCCGTGACGTCACACGCTGAGACTTCAGCGCGAAATTTAAAAGTGGAACATTGACCTGGATTTTCTCCTCTATTAATTTATAAACTTACGGTGGTGCAATGAATGACATTCGAGTTCTCAGAGTACACGTTATCAGTCCAAACCAATTCATTGTTTCAATTTAGTGTCGCTTTAAAAGCTCTCAGACTTCCGCAACCACGCGCCAAAGCCCGTAGCAGACACCTCCCCTTGCCATCTGCTCCCTATAGAGCATTTTCCGTAAGACATCTGGGCGCCGCCATCTTGGGCTGTTAAGCCGTTGGTTCCTTGTTTTTGTACATCGTGACGTGAATATTTAAGGCCATGAAATATCGTGTGCACCCACCCAATTAACCGTTTTCATGCGTATGAGTCTACCGTAACACTGTTCATTTAGTTGTTAAATATAGAAAACACAAAGGTTAACAAGCCCAATATGGCGGACCCTCAATCCCATCCGTAAATAGTCTATAGACCCCGCTCAAAACTTCTCGACGAGCTACCTTTGTTCTTCCAGCAGCTCCATTCCGCGCGAGCACCCACGACGCACGACGCGTCACTGTACATACGTCACTACGTCGTGCGCATAATCTCGGTATATACTCTACTAGTGACGCCTCCGCCACTACCACGCACTACCGCGTCACGTGTCTGGGGCGAAGACTTTCGGCCGACACGAGGTATTGTCGTATATTTCCACATATAGCGCACATGCTTGAGATGACCCCGATCGATGAAAGACGTTTCCAGAGAAAGTGAAGGCCTTGACTGTTCACCAACGCATGTGGGTCGGCTGTCCCGGCACGTGGCAATCTATATATATATATATATATATATATATATATATATATATATATATATATATATATATATATATATATATCTGTCTGTGCGTCGACGATTCACGAAGTGCTTCGCGGATGCGTGTCATCGATGCAAAGCGTTGTTCCGTGCAACAATGGCTGCGAGGAAGAAGAATAAGAAAAGGTCGAAAGTTCATCCACTGCCGTGCGTTTAGAAGAGTCTTGCATTTTCATTCTTGACCGTCGTTTCCCTTCTGTCCCTCTTTGGAAGAGAGAGCGTGCCTTGTACCTAGACGCACGCACACGCTATGAAGCGATCACTTTCGGTGCTGCGGTGCGAAGGGCGGAGAAGGAAGCGGCCGCCGCTGCGCTCGTGCAAAGACGCACTCATGCGGGACCGTATTGCGGTCGCTGCCGGCATTCGAGGAGGATGCATCCTACTCTTCTTCCACGTTTCGGCTGTTATAGCGGTCTGCGCGCGGTTTGTTCACCTCACTCTTGGTGTTGTTTGTTGCTCGCGCCGCCGCCACGCAGTTGTATAGCGTTGTTGCCGGCGTCAAAATGCGTTGCAAGAACACGAGGAAGCATGGAGAGTGGTGCGTAAATGTCCTGCCTGTGAGGGATACGCTGCTTCGTCGGTGGTGGTTCGTCCAAAGTGCAGAAGAAGAAGAGGCGTTCATCCAGTCCCGCGGGCGAAACAATCGCGCCATTAGCGTCTCCTTTTCGATCGTGTATGCCACACGCAGCTCTATAGCTATTCTGTACGTGCGCGTATCGTGTGAGAGATGCTTGGCTTCCTTGTTGCTCGTCGGCGTGCATGGCGTCTCCGATGAGACGATGCGTTGTTTCGCCTGTCCGCCGTCCGTCCATCCTTCAGGCCGTGCGCGTTCTTCTCGATGTTGGAAGGCGGAATAGCGAATGCATGAACGAGTTTTTTTTTTTTATTTATTTATTTATTTATTTATTTATGATTATTTTTTTTTTATCCGTACCGTCTTAGGCTTATCTATGCTCTGCGGTCACCTACATAGCTCCGTGCAGCGAACGTGTCAGTGCACTGGTTCCATGCATGCTCTGTTTTCTACGAAATATATTTTTTTGTAGTGTCTGTGGGCGCGTGTTCGTAGAAATGGGAATTTATTAGCACACACATGTGCGTGTTCATTCGTGGCATTTGACCCAGAAGGTTTTCTGTTCTTTCATAGTCGCCGCCATCTTGAGCTTTTGCACGTATGATTTCTCGTTTTTTTGTATTTCGTGATGTCATATTGCGAAGTTCATGAAACTCCGAAGGGAGTCCCAATGTGCAGTTCACCTTTGCTTGCGACGTTCCTCCGCTGCCTATAGACCCAAAGCCCGCAGCCCTGTGCTTCTTACCAGAACGCCACAATGTCGGCATCGGCAAAGCCAGTCGTGATACAGACATATTGTAGCGGATCGAACTCCGCTCTATCTCTGCGAGGGAGGGAGAATTCAACGTATATTAATGCGACAGCGATAGCATCGGCTAATCCGTGCGAGCCCTGGCTAAGCGGTTCTCCCTCCCCAGGCCCAGGAAACCGCGGGCGATTGCATGCCGCACCGGCCCAGTCCACCAGGGGAGCGGTTTTCTACATGTTCCTGTGATAGAACGGAACCTAAACGTCACGATCGAGATGGAGCAAACAGCCAATAGGCGAGCTGAGGGAATTCAGAAATGTCTTCAACGCACGAAGAAATACAGAATTATTATAGCTGAGTATCAAATTGGCAAGCACTGTTTTTCAAAGCTTGAAACTCAAGAGTGCGATGACTAACAACTTATTTGTGTTGATGTCTTGATTGGGCGCTAAGGGCGCTAATTTCTCGAGGCGTTCGGTGGTGGGGGGGCTGGTTGGAGTTTTCCCAAACTATCGGCGTGGGATTGGAGTGAGCTAGACACAAAGCAGACTAATTTGATTCTCCAGCCCTAGTGGTTAAGTTTTGATCCAGTACAAGTCGTCCGGAGACCGTTATATATCCGTTCTATTGGACGGAACGGTGCCTCCGTCTGTTCTGTTCTCGTTCTTTCCCCAAAGTGATTGACAGCGCTGCCGTTTCCGGTTGCTATTCCCACCTCTGATCGTCAGACGAGCCTCGACCAATCCCGTGCGCCTCCCTCGCGCCCTCTCGTGACGTTTCGTTCTGTATACTAACGCAGAACGCGTACGACATAGTTTCCTAAAATTAACTAGAGGGGACTCTGGCGCTGCGATCGTTCAGCCAGCATGGGAATGATGGGTAGTACACAAATTTGCCTAGTCTTCGTGCTTGCGGCTTCGAACGCACTTGCGGCTTTGTTTATTGCTGTGTTTTGGTTCTGTTTTGGGATAAAAGAATGGACCGTTGTGAACTTCGTGAGCCGATTTGAATTCGTGAGCCTAAAAAGGTCAAGGTGGTGAAGCGTAACTGCTAAACCTTTGCTGAACTTCATATTGCGGCAAAGCGGATTCAGGCCACACGGAGCCAAAAGAACGAAGACTAGGCAAGACTAGGCAAATTTGTGTACTACCCATGATTCCCATGCTGTCTGAAGCGCCGTGTGTTGCAGCTCCCATAGACACTAGCGCCAGAGTTACCTCTAGTGTATTTATGGGAAACTCTATGGCGTACGATACCCAGACTGCACTGTTCTTCCTCCAAGCCTGATGCAGAGGCGGTGCCTCCCACGTTTTTATGAGCTTGTTTGTTAATTCGGATGCGTCCTTCTAACAGCATTTACTGAGGCTGTTTCTTATCGCTCGGTTGGTGTTGCTGAATACTTCTACGGTCGGTTACAATACAATTTTCACCCCCAGAACGGCGGCGGAGTCTTGTTAGATGTTTTTTCGTCCTAACCGTAAATACCGTTTCGCTGCTAATGCAAATACTAAGCTTATTAAGAATGAAAATGTTCATCCCTATACTTGAAACATCACGCTCGGCTGGGCAGTGATGTCAAGATCTTTGTTAAAGCATTGCTTTAACAGTCTTTGCGAGTGAAACCCGAACACATCAAAATAAAGCACTAAACACGCGTGGAAATAGTTGTCCATGGGACGATATTGGTGTGCGATGTAAACAAAAAAAAAAAAAAAAAAAACAAAGTCGTAGTTCGTGATGCGTAATTTTTTTCACGGAACGGCTTATAGCAACGTGATTCACCGGCTGCTGTGTCTATACATCTCTCGGAATCGCATCACAGCGCGCTTCCATACGGCGCCCCGTGGAAATGACTACACGCGTCGCGTTGAATTCGAAGCCAGTATAGAAAAGCATCGGGGCGCGACGAGAGCGCGAAACGTTCGCAGGACGCGGTACTAAATTTTGCGACTGAACCGGAGGAGCACGGTGATGTCACGCGGACAGCCCCCCACGTGGCGTGCTTGCTCGACCGTGAACGAGAACTGCACAACTATATAGCGGGGATGCGCGAACGTCGGAGCGCGCGCTCGACTGTGTCGAAAGGTGTGTAGTGATGGCGGGGTTAACCCCGAAGGGTAGCGTGTGGACACCATGCCGCTTCCTTCCGGCACCAGGAGAAACCGCTGGTGGTGAAAAAAAAAAAAATCAATGTCAGGTTGCGAAAACGGCGTATCCGTCATTTTCTTTTGATTGCGACTCCATTGCACATCTGACTCTCTCGCGTTTTTTTTTTTTTTTTCATCTCTTTTAGTCTTCCCCCAGGTCAGGTAGTCAACTATTCGACCATTCGACCTTCATTCGACTTTCAATTATTCGTTCATCCTCATCCATTCATCTTCATTCACTATCTTTCGTCGAACTTATAAAAGATAAGTCACAGGCTCCCTTATGAATTCGCCTAAGACGGCTGGAAGGCGAAAGCCATGTTTTTCTTCTCAGCCGGTGTATTGATCCTCCCCCCCCCCCCCCCTCCTCATCTATCCGAAAGCTTCCTGCACCTAACGTGGTTTTTGCGCTGCCTCCGTGATCGGAGGCATTTCAAGCTTTCTGCGCCTCACCTGGTTTTTGCACTGCCTCCGTGATGGGCACACCTTTGAGCGAGTGACGATGTCATATGACGACTTCATCATTTGGGGTCGTAGTGACGTTGTGGGGACATCACACATCCTGGGGATGTGTGACGTCGTGATGATGTCATATGGTGATGTCATCATGTGACGATTACTTTTTTTTGCGTCGGGACCTCGACGGTCGATTTTCGCGTTTGATGACGCATTTAGGATTTAAGCCTAAATAACGCCACCGAGCCACTCCGCTTACGGATAAAATCTCGGCGGAATCTACTCTTGTGCCAGCCCGAACAAGTTTGCTATCGAACCCAGCGAGCACCTAGCAACTAGACTAACACGACATGCCAAACCAAAATTCTTAGCGCCGTACTACTTAAGAAATGATACGTTTAATTATGAACTCTTTCCTTCCTATAACAGAATGGAACAAGCTTAAACAAGCATCACGTTGAGCAGGTGGTCTGAGATAAGCCACCCTGTTGCTCTTCCTGTATGTGCCTGCTTATAGGTCGGCAGTGTATTATAAAATAAAATCTTATCTGTGCGTTTCTGTCGTTCAAGATCAGCCGCATTGAAATTTCAGCTGCTCTTCAATAAGAGAAGTAGTATAGGGGCTAGTTCGTGGTATACAGTTTTGTGTAATAGCGTGGTAACGAACTAGGCACACCACAACACGGAATGCACTGTTGTGGTGTGTCCACTCCTGTCCAAATTCGTTACAGCGCTATTACCAAAGACTATGCTCTTCAATTCTTTCTCTCTCTCTCTCTTTCTCTAACAGTAGACATGGAGGACAGGCTGCACCGTCAAGGGTGCGTACGCGTACGACCGTACTGACCGACCGGCCTTCCTTCTTTACGCAGCCGGCCACAAATTGGGCGCGTGCTTACGTTCTTTCGAAATAATCGACGAAAACGTAGCTTGCCCTTTAGCAACTCACGCACGCACTCACGAACACGCGCACATACGCACGCGCAAAGAAAAGGAACTGCAGCGCCTAGCAACGAAAGCGGCGGCAGTGGCCGGGTGGTCTGCGCTCTTGATTTCTGGGAACCACCCACTCCTTTTTTTCTTTTTTTTTTTTTTCCTTTCTTCGCGCTACATCGTCCACGCTCACACAGGTCATACGCAATTTACCTACGCGTACGGTTGCACCGAGAAAAAAAAGAAACTGCTTCTAGAGTGGGCCATGGGGGGTGATGACGAAAGAAGCCACGTGAAGAAGATGAGGGCGCGCTTTAATTTGGGGTTGTCGGTTATTACGGGTGACCTTGACATGACCTTCAGCTCGACCGGCCGGCCTTGGCCAAGGTGGGGAGAGAAAAGAAACGACCGATGCCGCAGCCGGCCATGATGGAGGCCGAGGCAACGCACGCAACGCGAGGGGGGCGTTGTGTACACTGCGAGCAGATGGGAACGAGAGTGGCCGTTTACCGGAACTCCGTGATTGCGCTTGCCCGTTGGTGGAGATTCGCGTTTAGTGCATGGGCAGGTGTTTGGGCTGGTATGTATTGAACCATCGGCGAGAATACGCATGCGTTATGCATGCAGGACCGATCAAGTTATCTGGGGAGGCCGGCTTTGGGAAGTAGGACGTTCAGATGCTCAGTTATTGCGGGCTCTTTCGTCCTAAGTAAAAGTCATGCCGGGATGCACCGCTTGCGTGTGAAACCGATGTTCGACAAACGTTTATTACGGTCGACTTGGGAATCACCTGACTTGGCTATATTTATTTACAAATACTGCTGTCTCAGTTTTTGAGATGGCAAATATGATATGACTGCAAACGTTGTGTAACTCTTGGTTAATGTTAATAATGTCTTCAATACTTAGGGTACTACGTGCTGCAACCACGATATGATTGTTAGAGACGCTGTGGTGGAGGGCTCCGAAAGTTTCGACCACCTGGGGTTCCTTAACGTGCGCCTCAATCTAAGCACACAGGTTCCTCTTTCGAAATGTGGCCGCCGCGGCCGGGATTCGAACCCGCGACCATCGGGGTCAGCAGTCGAGCATCATAACCACCAAGGGCAATACACCACCGTGGCGGCTAAACCTTTATTATAATTTTACTTGGGAGTTACCGCGCTTGGAGATATGACGGCAATTGTTGTCTAACTGTTGTCTAATGCTGGACAAGCACTATGATAACAGCAACATTTTCTTCACGATGTCTCACTCCAATGGTTTAGTTGCCTACCTATCTTTACATTTTTTTTTTTACCACAACTTGTTGTGCAGTCGTAGCATTCTTCATAAAACGTCTCTTCTGCTTCTTTCGCTCTGTGTTTCTCTCTCTGTTTCACTCTGCTAAATTCCTCGCCCATCCACGCGTACGCCTGTTCTTTTTTCGCCGGAACACGAGAAACCGGAGAATTAGCCAACAACGATTAAAAAAGAGGCCTGAGAGAAGGTAATGATTTAATTCTGGGTTGTCGGCTCGTAATGGATGACTCGACGAAACACTGAGCGCCTCGCTCCGCCTCTCGGTGCTGCGGTGTCTTCATGCGACGGATGGGCTCGACGCGGTAAAACGGTTCTGGCTGTGTACCAGCTTGCATCTTACTTTTTCGGTTTCGCCCCCCCCCCTCCCCCCCCCCCGCCTCTGTGCTAGCGGAAGCATTGTTTAAGAGCATGTTGTACTGATTTACTGTAATCATCTTTTAAGTGCATCGTCATCTACATTCGCGTTTTTTCTTTGTTCGAGACTATCTGTGCGAAAAAGGCAGGAGTCTCCGCCCTATCGGGAGCATGGGGACAAGAGTAGCTTGATTCTTTCTTTCTTTCTTTCTTTCTTTCTTTCTTTCTTTCTTTCTTTCTTTCTTTCTTTCTTTCTTTCTTTCTTTCTTTCTTTCTTTCTTTCTTTCTCAATGCGCAATGCACCCTCCTGATTGTTTCCTGTCTCCGTGCCTGGAGTTGGACCGTCATTCGCGCGCCTAGCAGCTCAACATTTCTGAAGCTATCCGTGAAAATGACGGCTATGTATCCAGGCAACAAAGGAATGTGGCAAGGTGAAATGACAAGTCACCTCGATAAAAGATCGCATTGTCATATCACAAAGAGTTGATCGCTGTCAAGCTCCCGGTCGATAGAGCATCAATTATTGGAAAACGGCGCACACGAATACGCGTGTGACCGGCGCCACTTCGGCTTTTTTTTTTTTAACACGGAAGTGTTTTATGCCGGGGCCCACCAAGAGTTTAGTGACGTATTTCCGTCACGGATATGACGTTGATAAAACGGACGCCACCAAATGAGAAAGAAAAAAACTTTTTAGTTGTCTTTAGTACCATACGCATGCGCCAACATCACGCTTCCTTAATGATGTAGTCCTTACTTCATGCCTTCTTTATGAAGGCTCGGGCGCTCTCAATAGACCTTTTTCACAGTTGTAAAGCTAGCTTCCCTGCTATGCGGTTTGCCCTACTATTGGCGGCCAGCCACTTACTGCAAAAAGCGTATTCAAGGGCAGTTTGCTTGCGCTATGTCGTGGGAAATGTAGATGCGGCAATCTTGACGTAAACATGTACGATAGACAAGCCCCAGCACGTGCAACTAGGACGTTGTCTCCTCTTGAAGCACGGCAGGTTGCCGCCATTAGTTGGGCGAGTATGTAGCGCAGGGAAGCGCACTTGCGGATTATGAAAATGGTCTATTGAATTGATTTCACTTTTTGCCGAGCCATGCCCGCATTGTGATTTCGTTGGTTGGTGGTAACTTTATTGGATTGTCCTGCTGGTTTTTAGGCGACCCGGGCTCAGGTATCCCATAATGGGATGTCGAGATGGTGTGACGATGCAAATAAATTTCAACTTCAACTTCGCTCAACACACGTACAAAAAAAAATTTAAAAAAAGATCCGCAACAGTATAGCAGGCGCAATCCCAACGAACTTAACTATGGAATATTATGTATAATTTCCTTTTTGTCGTTCAGTCCCACAAATTTGCGACCGCACACGTTGTCGCTGTGCGCGAGAGTACTAAATAAGCATACGCGTGAGCGATAAGCGTACACGCGCCGCGTGTTTTTCCTTCAGTGTTGCCAAGCGTTTTGCTCGGCAGGGGTCATTACTGTCGCGCCTGGCGACGCAGTGCAGGGGCGGGTCGCTTCGTAGTCAGCCCTCGTAACCCAATGCGCGCCGAAGTCTCGTCTAACGCTACTTTTTTTTTCTTAATATTATTACCATTTCTTCGAGCCGATCATCGTAGTCTCACACGACGCGTGTTGGAGCGAACGGCCAGTCGCTGTGCCTAACGGCGCCGTAGTAAATAAGGGGGTTGTTCTATACAGCGGGGCGAATAGCAACACTTAATACTCTGTTGCCGCTGCCTTTGCTTGCAGCTCGGTGGCCTGTCCCGTATCCAGGCTTGCGTGGCGCCCCCCCTCGGGCTGGTAGATCGACCGGGTGGCTATTGACCCGATGGGGTCAATAGCGTTTGACACTGAACCGTCGTCGGCCCACATAGCGGGATCCGCCGTCGGCGCTGCGGTTCGTGCGCGTGCATCGCTTCGCGAAAGTTACCCAGCGTTTTTGTCATTTTTGTAGCGCTTGTATACTTTATGTTGAGTGCATATGTACTATCTAGTTGAAGTCAACTTACGTGCGCGCCTGCTTAAATTAAACTGTGTTCTTTTGAATATGTATCTTGCCTTCTAATATGTTGTTTATTACTGTTATCATTTAATAGCGTTTGTATAATTAATGGAGAGAACATGTGTTGTCTGGTTGAACACAACTTACGTACGCGCCTACTTGAACTGTGTTCTTTTGAATAAGTATCATACCCCCTTTCCTGCAACAGCCTCAGATGTGAGGCTAGCAGTATCTTGAAATAAATAAATAAATAAATAAATAAATAAATAAATAAATAAATAAATAAATAAATAAATAAATAATATGTAGACTTGTCGCGGTCCCGTGCACGTGGCCGTGGCAGCGATATTTTTTTTTTCTTGCTCCAAACTGTAAAACAATGTCGCCAAGCTTCGACGGCTTTCGTGTTTTGTCAACTATAATAATTATCTCGCTTTTGATTTCTGCTCATCGGGATCTTGTTTCTTCTCTAACGGCTCGAAGACTGTAGGTATCTGCAACGATGCTTCAAGATTGCTGTCTTTGGATGTTCGAGAACAATACTTTCCAAACACGAAACAATTGTTTGACTGAGTCTAAAAAAAAAATGCTCGCTTTATTGGTCAGTTGTTGTTAGGTGTAACGGCACATCTTTGTACATAAGGATACATAATATATAACATGCAACATATAATATAGAACCTACCTCGCTCACGAGCCGTTATTGTTGTGTAATATCAAGAGAACACTTATCCTGCACTAACAGGCTTTAGAGTCTTACTCGCCCGAAGGTCGCAGGATCGAATCCAGGCCGCGGCGGCTAGAGGCCCGTGGGCTTAGATTTACGTGCACGCTGAAGAACCCCTGGTGGCCGAAATTTCCAGAGCCCTCCACTATACGGTGTCTCTCATAAGCACATCGAGGTTTTGGGGACGTAACATCCTAACAATTATTAAATTAATATTTTAGAGTCACTCGCGAACACTTTAGTAGAGAGAACGTTAGTTTGACGTCGTCTGGCAGCGCACTGCACGCAACGTCTTGTTGTGTGCAGCTGACAGTACAATCTCGTGGCTAGCCCCCCCCTCCCCCCCCCCTTCCCCCCCTTCCCTCCCAACCGCTCCGTAGGTGGAGACCCTGTCATCACAGTGCCCGATCGCGGCGCGTTTTTCTGTACTGTGTAAACGCACGGCCAGCTCTTGAAACCGGTCATCGCGCGCGGGACTCGATCTAGCCTTTGGCGTCTCGGGTCGGCCCAGGCTTGTGAAGCATGTACGCCACTCCACGATACATATATACGCCACTCCTACACTAATAAAGCCCTCTATTTACGTGAGCTGTCGTGCCCGCCGTATATCCACGACACGCGTGAACGTCCCGCCCCTTTCTGGCAGCTTTGTGTACCTTGCCGAGCGAGAAGCAGCCCACCCCCGTTTTTATGCCGAGAAACCTAGATACGAAATTGCACCGTGTTCGTCCCATTTCGCCGAGCAAAAATATTACGTTGCGGAGTCCTGCGGCTCTGGCGCGTCGCCTGTATTAGGAGCACGTACGGAACTGATAATGCTACCGTTGCTGATGCTCCTCTGCTATAGATCTATATTCCATGTTTGTAAACAGGGGTAGGCGCCGTCGACATACTGAGGCGCTTGTAGTGACGTCGCTGCGCGTAGGCTCCGCCCAGTCCAAAGCTCGCCACCGCACTCTATGATCACGTGACAACTGGCACAGCAGCTGCAAAGCTGCCTCCGTGCACAGCGCGTTGGGGAGCCTCCCGCGCGCGTTCTGGGGAGCCGTCTTCCTCCTGCACGGCGAACGAGAAAATGAGGCTGTCGTGGTTTTTCATTTATTTATTTATTTTTGTAAAAGAGGGCGAGACGGCGACTGTTGGCCGTGACCGTGGCCTCTGGCGAGGATCTTGCGCGGGCCTCGCATCCGCCGCCGCCGCGTTGGGGAGTTTGTGTGCGGTTCGCGCCCTTCCGCTACTCAGAATCAACCTCGCACGCGGCAGCTGCTCTGCCTCTCTACATACTACCGCCGTTCTGTTTACGCTGGCGTGGATCGTAAATCTGCTCGCCGAGGGTGTGCCTCTTTTCCGGGGCCTGCGTTCGACGCGTTGCACCTATTTCTCGAAGGCTCGCGGTTGGGAAGACACGATTTGGAAGACACGAGATGCTCACTCCATTGCTGAACTAGTTCGGTGCAGTTGGGTTCCGTAGTATTTGGGCACGTACAGCCGGCCTTGCGTCCCGATTGTCTGACGAAACGGACCCTCCAGTAATCATTGATTTCCAACAATCAAACGATCAATCAATCATTCAATTAATCATTCAATCAGATAACTTATTTTAACCAAGAAGAAAGAACCATTGCAGTAAAGAAAGGGGACCGGTAAAAAAAGCTGCCTAATTACAGCTGACCCGCCATACTAGCAAAGGTTCGTTGTTGGACCACCACCCGCCGTGGTGGCTGTGACATTGCGCCACTGAACACAAGGGCGCAGGTTCGATTCCCAGCCACGGTGGCCGCATTTTAATGACGAAATGCAGCAAATAACCGTCCAGTTAGGTTTACGCGCACGTTAGAGAACCCCAGGTGGTCAGAAATAATTCTTAGTAAGCCATTGTGGAGTCTCTCGTAATCGAAGCCTGATTTCGGCACGTAAACGATCGAAATTATTTTCGATAGTCATGGGACCGTATGGACGTGGCGTCTTGTTGTACATTTAGTCTCATTGGACGTTGATGCTCTGAATTACGTACCAGGGCCATGCCGACCCTTCCGGCACCGTTACCGCTAGTCGAACCCGCGGTGTCAACGCTGTAGCCATAGCGGCGAGTGGTGACAAAACTACAAACCTGGTTAGACAACAAATCGGCCAGCCCATGTGACGTCAGTACTCAAAGGTATGAGCAGTTCGTGGGACAGGGTGTGTCGCTGGAGCCGTCGTTTCGACCAGTGGCCTTGTCTTCTTCGAGACAGCAAACTGCCTGCCTGGTGTACCGTGTCACTACGGTAACATACCGCAACTGCATACCGTGTAACTACGGTATGTGCTTCGCACCTTCTTATCCAACCCAATGATTAGAAAAGCAAGTGCGCACTTGCCCTTTTCCACCTCTTATGATTGGATTAGGGGAGAGGTATGCATGCACGTGCTAAGGTAGGCGGTTGCAGCCTTGAAGACAAGACGATGGCGCCGGCGACGCCACGTGTCTAAGAGGTGCTTTTTTTTTTTCTTATCTCTTCAAGCCTCCATCTTCCCCTGAACTTCTGCCCCTTTTTTTTCTTTTTCTTTTTTTTTTTTTTAATTGTCACTACTCGTAGCACCTTGCACACTAGTGGCTCGGTCTTGGATTGTTCTTGTTTTCGGTAAAATTGTGACTGCACTTAATTTTTTAACAGACAAAGCGATGCCGTTGTCACCTATCTCGTCGTGCCTTAATGGGTTGCGGGGAGATGTCACGGTGGCAGCCCGCAGCTGCGCAGACCGATGAGGTCATTCAACACCGCAGCGAGCGACCTCTGTCGGGGCAAGCGAAAGAGACGCCGCGCGGCTTGGCGCGCGATCGTGGCGCGCGGCTATTTTCGGTTCAAATTACCCGCGCGCAGGCTTTCTCGCGAGCAGCTCGGCACCTCACCCAACGAGCGGGGATAATCGCATCATTTCCGAAGCAGCTCGGCGACGTGGCGTCATTAGGGGCCGCCCGAATTAAACGACAAATCGCGGGTTACTCCGCGCCGTCTCTTTTTAGTCGCGGTTCAATGCTTGCTTACTCGCTCGCCCGTGACCCTGGCCGTGGGTATATACTTGCAAGGGTGCACCTCAGTCGGCCAGGGTGCGTGACCTCGGGCCGCAACCTGCAGCGGCAACGGGTTCGCCTTCCAACTGCTTCTGTCGCGTGCTCCAGCTTGGTTTTAATGGCACTGCGTGTCTGTAGAAAAGAGCGACTGCGACGCTTTTCTCTCTCTCTCTCTCTGTCTCACCCTTTTAATGGAGCGCACGTTGTTCTGTTTGCACAATCGTTGCGCTGTTGATACCGGGCTAAATTGCGTTCCGTTCAAGTGCTTGTCGGGGGAGTTACCAGACAGTTCGCCGCTCATCAGTATGTTATTGCCTATCGGTCGCTGAAAAGGAAGTCGTATACGGCGGTATAGACCTGCTCTTTTTCGCTAATAAGCTGTCAGTCACCCACTCGCTCACTACAGATATCATTAGCCAAACCTCTGGAAAATCATTCGCTGACGGGAAAATTTTGAGCGCAAAAAACAAGACATTCGCAAGAAAGAAGAATGTCGTTTCTTGCGCTCAAAATTTTTGCGTTAGCTATGCACCATCTGGCCTTACTTCAACTTTTATTAAATCATTCGCTAATGGCCGCAATCACTCACTCCGTCACTCGCTTCCACTATGTCACTCATTCTCTGGCGAAATTATTAACTCTCCACCATGATCACTCCTTCCTTACAAAATCAATCACACTCTAGCGCGATCGATCTGTCTCTCACACGTGCACAGATTTCAAAACTCACACGGCCCCTTTATACATTCGCCTAAGACGACTGGAAGGACGAGGCAATCTTCTTCTTCTTTTTTTTTAATTCTCTGTCTATGTATTGATACTGCGAGGTGCGTAGCCAGAAATATTTGGGGGGGTGGGGTCCACTTGATGAAGGCCTTAACTACATGAGGAAAGCGCTTATTTTTCAGTAATTATTACACACACACACACCCCCAACCCCCATCAAGATATCGGAAGTGGAAGGGGCTTCTAGATGGCCCCCCTGGCTACGGGGTCTGGATCCTCCCCACCTCAGAAAGCTTTCTACACCTGACGTGGTTTTTGCACTGCCTCCGTGATTGGCGCACCTTCGAACAAGCGACGTCATCCGATGACGTCATCATGTCACTGCGCGTTATTTGACGCCATAGTGCTGTTATGACGACATCATATAGTGATGTCATCACGTGGTGATCTTTTGCATCACTCGCGTTTTCACCGACGCCGACGGTCAATTTTCGCGTTTGATAAGGTGCCTTAGGCTTTCGCCTAAGGGCGAAGCTGTGTACGGTGCCTGCAGTCAACGCCGGCTCTGATGCTCGTGCTCTCCTGTTCGCCTCTGGAGAGGAGCCGGATGCGGGGGGAACGATATTATTGTGCTCCACGGGACGCCTTGCTCGGGGGGCGAAGTGTGCCGTTCCGCGAAGCAGGTTCAATGGTCGTCTCACTTCGCTGGACCTGAGACAGACGTCGCCGCCTAGCACCTCAGCGCGTCGCTGAGCGACAGCTGAAAGCGCCGCCCCTGTTCTAAATTAAGAGCTTCGTTATTTAATTCATCGTCCCCTTCGCAAAGCCGGGTCGTAACCCTTCTTCGTCCCCGCCTGCTCGGACACTCGTACCACGTGGCGGAGTGATCTCAATTTAGACACGCTTCAAACAAACATACAAACGAAAAGAGCAACCTTTTCTCGCCATATCGGTGTCTCAAATTACAGCCTTTGTCACAAGCTCTTTCGAAGCCTCGCTGCGGTTTGACAGTGAGAAGGTTCGCCTTCGGAGACTGTTGCCGGGCTCACAGTGTCCGAGCACCTGCCGAGCTCGGGAGAGTGAGACCTCGTTTAAGGCTAAAGATTTAGATGATTAATCAAACGCGAATATTGACCGTGGCGTCCACACCAGCGGTGCAGGAAATCATCATCGCGCGTTTACGTCACCATATTATGTCGTCATCACGTAACAGATCGCCAGAATTTGGGACGTCATCATGACGTCACATATGACGTCATTACATGACATCGTCGCTTATTGGTCAAAAGGTGGGCCGTTCACGGAGGTATAGTGCAAAGCCAAATGAGGTGGAAAGCTTGCCTCCGATCACGGAGGCAATGCAAAACCACGGTTGAGGTGCAGAAAGGTTTCCGGGGAGAGGAAGGGGGGGGGGGGGGGCAAATACATCGACTAAGAAGAAAGAGAATATGGCTTTCGCCTTCGAGTCGCCTTAGGCGAATGCATAAAGTACATTGAGTTTTCGATCCTGCGATACATGAACATGATTGACTCTGCGTCGTTCGCGTTGTCTGATCCAAAATGGTCGCCACACTATTCACGGAACTTTTTTACGGCAGTGCGTGAGCCGCTCCCTATAGGGTTCCGTCTATGCATGAAGAATTCCCTCTTCGCTGCTGTAGAGACGGCGACAGTGTACACTAGCTTGGTAGATATCTCCGTCGTAGCTATCTGGTACTCACGGCGACTGCGGACGACTTCCACGGGTGAGCTGGTCGCAGTCTTCGCATCCTTTATCTGCGATAAATACGCTGTCGACTATGGCCACTGTGTGCGTTCTTTAAGAGCCCCGCTCGCGGCTACTTGAAGCGCCGCTCCGTGCAGTGACCCGTTAAGTGAATTACTCCAAGTAGCCAAGTCCAAGCCAAGCAGCTAATCCAAGCAACCAATTCAAGCCCAAGCGAACAAATCCGAGCCCGAGCAGGTTGTAGCAGTCCTGTACATTCGAGGTAGAATGAATAAAAGGACAATTAGAAACTAAGTGGGATTAATGCTTCTGTTGCTATTCAGACGCGTACTTTTTTGCCGGGTAGGTTCGGATCTTCATATTTTCGCTTACGTTTTCTTCATATATGACACCACTTAGTTATTTCGCTATGAACCTCCTGCAGTGAAATTCGAGCCGTCCTTAAATAATAATAATAATAATAATAATAATAATAATAATAATAATAATAATAATAATAATAATAATAATAATAATAGGATGGTTGAAAGGTGAAAACCGAAGTGCACTAAGACGTCCAGGACTTGGGCGTTTTGACTGTAGTATGTGCCTCCGTCAGGGATAGCCTGTTGCTTTAGTCTTCTTGCAAATAAACGTGTTTTAGTTTCGCTTTATTTTATTTGGCCCCTGTCTTATTATTATTATTATTATTATTATTATTATTAGTAGTAGTAGTAGTAGTAGTAGTAGTAACAGTAGAAGTAGGAGGAGTATGTTAATATTTTCAAGGAGCTCTGCGAAACAAGTTCGCGAACCTTTCCATCTCGCGGTTGATTACGGCAAGTGCAGAATTCATCGCCATGAGAAACGAGTGTACAGCTGCTGCGCACAATAGCCGCCATGGGGATCCTGAGACGCTCCAACATACGCTTGCAACGAATATTACGAACCATCGTGCCTCTTTGGGAATTATCTGAACGCCCTTCACGTCGACCCTGAGAAGGTCGTCGAGATTAGCGGGTGCGGTCGCACGTTCGCGGGCGTTGGTCGTCGTCGATTGCGCACTTCGCGTTATCAACAGTCCGATAAGGACGCGAGCTTCCGTACGCTCTCGTCGACCTCGCTGTGGATGATGGTAACAGAGAAAATGAAGTTTTGAGTGCCATGCTTAGGGTGTACTGTGGGAAGGAGCGAATTCGCTATAGACTAGGGCACTTAAACATGCGGCCTGTGGACCTTTCGCTAGCGTCCCGGCAAGCGCATGACCGTCTACGTCCCATTTAGGTGCGAAGCGCCTTAGGGTTTCAGCTTGTTGGCATCTCCTGTCGTCACGGTGTGTCATGTAGTTACCGTCCACCGTAAAGTTAACTTCACGTGAGGGCGTCATCCTATCTTGGCATTATGACGACACAAGGTCGACAAAATTTGTGACGCAGTTATCACGTGATCATGACGTGGCTAAGCACCTTAGGGTCTCGGCATGTCGCCGTCTAATGTTGTCACGGTGTGTCATGTGGTCACAGTTCGTCATAAAAAGCGGTTATGCGCCGCAAAAATGGGGTAAACCCGCTCCTTGCCACCGGTCTGCTAAAAATGAAGGCAGCAGTTGGCCCAACAAATAGCCGACGACGTTAGTGGAGCTGAAACACCCTTCCCTACACGCCGTAGGGAATGGAAACGGGCATGTAGGAAATAAGAAAAAAAAAACACTGCATGCTTCGCCCGTCCCCAGGTTTTACGTTAGTGGAGCGTAAACACACCTACCTGATTCGCTCCTCCCCAGTTTTTTTTTTTTTTTTTTTTTTTCATTATATATTTAGCTTTTTGTTAACTTTCCTAACGAGTATGTTCATGAACTACGCGGTCGGGACTGGTCTCGAGCATCCTTTTAGTGAGGCACTCCATGCGCGGTCACCATGTGTTGAAGTTGAAACGTAACCTTAGAACAAAAACTACATTTCAGAATCGGTGTCCAGATTTCAGTCCTTCAGGAAATCAGTAAAGAGATGTTTCTCTAAACCTGATGTGGAATTCCCTTCAGTAATCACCTATACATTAGATATGGGAAATGCCTTCTTTCAAATGCTTTCTTAACGTATCATAAGCAATGATGATGTCGTACGGTGACGTAATCGTGCGATGACGATTTTTTTAGTCACTCGTGTTGTCGCCAATGCCGACGGTCAATTTGCGCGTTTCGTGAAGCATCTAAAGCTTTTCGCGTTAAAACGACTGGGTGTTGAGTGAAACCGATTGAGGATTGAAAGTGTCCCTGTTGCGGTCAGGAAGGCGTGCCTTCTAGTCAGCTTTCTATAACCGTCTACGCGCCAACTGCCCCCCCCCCCCCCCCCCCCACCTTTACTCTATACCACATGCGCGCAAACACGTGCACACTAACTATAGTGACATGGACACGCATGCACGCAGAAAGACGAGAATAAATGCACGTTAACGTACAGGCCGTCGCACGCGCCGCGAAGATAAATACGCGCCCCGAGTACGCACTGCACGATGAACGAGGTGCAGCATTCCGCGTGCGGCAGCAAAAGTGAAAGCCCCCCCTTGTTGGTGTGTGTGTACGGCGCGGTATACTATTCTCGTTCTGCACGCCACGCACGCGACCTTCCTCTCCCCCGCCGCTCCACAAGCATGCACCCCGACGGATATCTCGCGTACGCATTGCGCCTATTTTGAAAGCGCGCGCTTCCTTTTGTATGTCACGTGTTTTCTTTCTTGTACGCCACGTGTCCCTGGCCTCGCGGTCTCGTCGGGCGGCGCAGTGGGGCGTGGTGGTGGGCTTGCATTTTGCGTGGTCGTGAGTTTCGCTGGCGGAGAAGTTGAAACCAAGTTGAGGAGTTACATGAGCGAGACTATAGTTATCCACACACATGTAAGCGGAGAACACAGTACTTGCACTTGTAACGAAATTACTTGCAAGTACTTGCAACGAAATTGTGCCGATGGAACCGTGTTTTTAGCGCATTTTGCATGTGTGTATACGCACGCACACATGCAAACACATGCATATAGGGTCTTACCTGGCTGCGCTAGTGACTGCTCATCGCAAGGGGCATCCCTGCTCGACAGTGTATTCTTTACAAATCGAGTCACGTGGAAATCACTGCTTCTTCATCACTTTGTGTAAATTTTTGGCCACGCCCTTGTCAGAGTTGATAAAGGAACGAGGATTTGCGAGCGCACTACGATAACATATCGGTGGAATAGGATGGGATGACTAATAATAGTAATAATAATAATAATAATAATAATAATAATAATAATAATAATAATAATAAAGTTATATCTCTATCGATCTTGCGAGCCTCTTGTGCGTGTATCGACTTCATTTTAATCGATAGGCGTTTGATACACGTCTTGTTTATACTGTGAACGAACATTGGCAAACGAAACTGTATGTATATGCCAAGCCTTGAAACGCCCCCGATACCGCACAGAACTGTCGTGATCGCCTTCGAACGATTCGACGGGGACCTGAGTCTCCGCGGCCACATCTATCAACGTTGCGCCTGCGCGCTGTCATCCGGCTTCTTCCGGTTGCCTTTGGCACCTACACTGTAGGCACCGAACGAAACGCCGAGCGCCGAAGCATGCAGTCAGTGCGGTAATAGACGCGCACCAAATCGCGGATAGTGTGGACGGGCGGCTCGCGGACAAAAGGGCGTCAGTGTATGACAATGCCTCAGCTCGGGGCGATTCCCGGAGCTATAGCCCGAGGTTCCAGAAATTGCGCGCGCTCGCTTTTATGGGCCTGCACCCGAGGGCCGTGATTGTCGTGGCAACGACCTCGAATGCTGCTACTTCGGTTCCCCGGGTGCAGGCGGGGCAGGCCCTCGACCCAAAGGCACCCCCCCTTTTGATGCAGAAGATGCCGCTGTACCCTGTCTTGGCGGCTGGGGTGGTGGGATGGTGGGATGGTGAGGGGGGCGGGGGGGGGGGGGGGGGGGGTCTTCGTAGCCCGGGTGTAGAGGTGGGGGTGGAGAAACGGCGCATCGTGGCCGTTCATCCCTACGCAACGCTCTACGGGATCAAGCGACGTCGAGGATGGCCTTTTCCGTCTTGGTCTCGCCTTCTCGGAGATGCCGCGTCGTCGCCTACCTCCGGCACAAAGCGGTTGCACACAATCGAAAGTAACGCGCCAAAGGACGACTTCTAGAAAGAAAATAAAAAGAGAGAGAGAAGGGGAAAGAAGGAAGGAAGGAAGAAAGGCTGGTTGGTGGTGCGCGAGGTGCTGCTATAGAAGAGCTTCACTTGTGGCAATGAGAGAGACGAATACGCGCGGTTTATTAATGGCGCAGCCCGCCAGGCGTCGGCATTGACAGCTGCTTGTGTGGCGCAGCAAAACAGCTTGCCGCCGCCTCTGTTCATGGCTGCGGCGCCTATATAGCTGCGTTATATAACCCGCGTTATTTTCGGAGTTCGTGGAAATGCGTGATTGTGGTGAATCTCTCTCGCCATGGCTGGTGCTACTATGGGCGTAGTCAGAATTTTTTTTTGTATACCTTATGTTCGTACGTGCGTTTGTATGTGTGCGTGTGTATATACACATGCAAAAAATGAAAAACTATGAGGGGGGGGGGGGGGAGGAGGGGGGGGGGGCATGAAGGAGTTGAATCCCTCAACACGCCCCCCCCCCCCCCCGCTACCCCTGGTTACGCCAGTGGATGCGACCTATACCCTTCAAACTCGCTCCTCCCTATATAGACCTATTCCATAGGTCTATAGCTTTGGGTTGGGTGGAGCCTACGCGCCACGACGTCGCTGCAAGCGCCCCAGTATGTTGACGGCGCCTACCGCTGTTCACAAACATCGATTATGCCTGTAGAAACTGATCCTTCACTGTCTTCGGTCGAGTCGACGACAAGTTTTGCGGCCGGAAATGGTCTGGTCATCATACTTTCTCCGGCGTGATCGCCGATGAGATTGATGTGAGTCCTGATATGGCTCCTCCCCCACCCCCCCTCCCTCTCCAGGAAGAAGCACTAAACAGACCGACTGGCGGCAAGATCAAAACAAGTCGTTTGTTTTGCAGTAAAGAAAAATACGATGTGGGGAATCCAGTTTTTCGCCTCACTCGAGATAGCATGGGATGCGTTCTGAACTGCCGTTTCTCGCGCAAGACACGGTAAGAAAGAAAAATGATGGGACCGCAGATGAAGCGACAAGGTTGAGAGGGAAAGTTGATGCCGAGTGTTGTTGCAGGGCGGGTATAAGCCGGAAATGCGTTTTGGGAGAAGCTCGCATGTGGCAACGTATACGTGCTCGGAGTATTGATTATGATGATGACGAATGGGTGCGGGTATCCCGCTGTGTTGTCGAAATACCTGCCTTGTCGGAGCGGGCCTCCTTTCACGGGATCTTAGAAGCGTGGTATTGAATTTATTCGTTCTGTGTGGAAGCTGCGTTTTACGATCTTTCAGCGGAGCTGATGCAGTTGTTGCAGCGTCGTTTGTGGTCAATCAATCAAATAATCAATCTATCAACCAATAATTATTTGTTCATAAATGTACGAGCATTGAATGATTCATCAGAAGGCAGTATCCTGGCACATAGCCTGAATTGGACCTATGTAAAAAATTAAGAGGAAGTTCAATACTAAGATGTGACAACAAAGCCGCATCACGTAGTTCGTTGCAACCATATACATACAGGGAATACACATGGTATAGCAGCCTGAAGAATATAAACACAGTGACAATTGCAAGAGTATGTATAACTAAAAGCCTATAGGAATCAAAAGCCTACGAACCACATTTCGTTTCATTTTTGGTGCACATGCGAATAAAAAAAACTAAAAATAAAAGTTACTTAGGGAAGTCCCCCGTTTCATGGCTACGTTCACTGCCAAGGATCAGCAATGACCTAGGAAAAGATCTACAGCTATTGTTTCGGCGGGTGTGAGTTGTTGGCTTCACGAAGACAGGTCACGTTTCCGAAGTATTGGTTTCAGCACTAGGCTTTTCACGTTCAGGCGCTGTCGATTACTCCATTTTTCCGCATTTCTGGGATCCATTAACGTTTGTGTCGTTTGCTGCGCTGTGCCAAAAGGTATCCACGTCGCTACTGCCGAAGTGTGTTCTCCCTTTGAGCCTTGTGTTGCTTGTGTCCTGTGCAGGTTGTGGACCTGCTGAACAGGTGTACCTGCCCGTCCCAGTTCCCGATGATACGCGTCGCGGACGGGAAGTACAGGATTGGAGACACGAAGGTGCTCATCTTCGTACGGGTGAGTGTTCTGTGCAAACGTAGACGTCGTAAAGAGAGTTCATGGTCTTGGCTTGTGGGGCCGTCTTACATGGGTACTGACACCAACGATCTCAGTTGTCGTTTCTGTGCGTAAAATGAAAGGCCAACTCCTCAAGTGTCTAGACTATGTAGTGGTATGCGTGTGCGTCAACTAAAAAATCAGTTACTTGTCTTTAAAAGTTAGCTTTGTTTACTGCTGTATCTTGACCTCGCGAAGCGGTATGATCGGGTCTTCTTGTGACGGGCTTTGCGCAAAATATCGTGACGTTTCCGCAGCCTATCCGCTCCGAGGCCCCGTTGAGGATGCAGAAGCGGTTATTTTGTAAGTTTGGGTACCTGACGTCATAACAACTAGTCATACTGGTGCATGAGGTCAACAGAATTGATAAGGTATAGCCTGACGTCATGCTAGTGTCGATGTCAGTAGGTTCGCGATACTAAAATTCACTTTATATCTCAAAATAAAATACCAACATTTCTTGAGCATCACACTTGCTAAGTGCCGTCTCTTATACAGGAGATTTGTACGGTTGAGTAAATTCAGCTTCGTAAATTGCTCTCAGCACCCCTTTAAATGCATGTGATGTCGGTGTGATGCCGCGCAGCGCGTTGTTTTTCTTTTCTTGAGAGCAGTTTGGGCTGCGGTGCGAGGGAGCTCTAACCATGGTAATTTTCTGATTGCTTGCGTACTCGACTGAGTGAATGATATAGATTAGGAGAATGACGGGACGAAGAATGTTAATTCTAGCATGATTAAGTGTGTGAGACTTTCCGTGTAAGCCTCGGCGGTGATTCTAAGAGAGTACCATGACTCAGAGCTTGTACTGGCGCTTTGCAGTCCAGATCTCTTAAGTTTCTGAACTCGCATTATTGTGGAATGTCTATCTGTTGTGTCGTTCCTTTTATTCAGAGCAGTAGAGCCGATCTGGGTCAGTCCTGTTTCTTGTCAGCTTCTTCTTCTCTGTTACTCGTGCATATATTTCTTTCTCGTGATATGCTGTTGCAGCTTGTCGCGCTTATGAGACAGATTCACGAGGTTGAGTGCTTTCTCGATATATACCTGGCGCATGTGTTTATGACTCTCCTTCTGTTGTGTAAGCGCTGCTTGTTTGTTTCTTTCTCTAAGTGGGCGTCAACTTATACAGTAACTTAATCGATTGGCCCTGATCCTCGCAATGGTTGCAGCAGAGAGCGCCATAAGATTTCCGTCTTCTAAAGAACCCCAACTCAATCGCTAACGGCTTGCCCTTTCCCTCGTTGTCCTCCTCGCAGATACTCCGCAGTCACGTGATGGTGCGCGTGGGCGGCGGATGGGACACGCTGGAGCACTACCTCGACAAGCACGACCCCTGCAGGTGCAGATCAGGTGAGCGTCGCCTGGGCCATTTTCCCACAGGCTGTGCTGCGTGATAGCGGGTATTATATTTTTACGGAGGGATGAAACCAAGGAAGTCGAAGAGCCGGAGAAGCCGACAGGCGCGAATGTGTGTTGGTCAGCCATATTGACTCTTTTCACTATTCTACGCTGTAAATACATCCTGTGTATATCAAACAACCCAATGTCAATATTTCAGAGCCGGTCGAAGCTGCAGCAAGCTCTCCCAGCCTGATTAAATGGCGTTCAGAGTTAAAGACTGACGAAGTCATGGACACGTATATAATACGTTCCTGAAAACAGCCGCTCAAGGCGATCGCTACTGACGACCGAAGCTGTCATTCTAACTCCACATGGAACAACTATATTGACCAGCCAACAAAAAATGACGTGATTTTTTTTTTCTGGTGTCGATCAGAATGCTTCCGTGAAATTCACATCTGCACTGAAAGCAAGATTATCAATCCTCTTAATACTCTTCTGCGTGTTTCTAATTGTCTATCTTATCTGATCCGGTATCCTATCTTTAAGGCATTTCCACATCCTCATCTGCTACTACGTCGCAGTTAAAATCAGGCGTATGCGCATTGGCGAGCTTTACTATAAGCAGCTAACGGGGACCATGCTTTCTCTTTTGTATTCAACGTATATGCAAGAAGTCTCTCGGGGCGACCTGCTTTTGTCTTAATCCTAATGTAAATGACTGAATCAATGACTAAAAATTTTTTTCTTCTTGGGATTTTCGCAGGCCACAGGACATCGACATCGGCCAAGCTGACCATGACTGCCGGGAAGGGTGGCAGCCCAACCATGCAGGTCACATACAATAGGTCAGTGTCACTTAGCTAAATTATGCCCTTGCACATTGGGATGCCAGGTCACAACTTTGTAACCTGTTATGCGTTAGCTGACGTGTTCCTTTCGTCGTATTCCTTCCCACGAAAGATGAGAATTGTTGACTTGAGATGTGTTAGCGAACATTGCATATGGTATATCGATTACGGCGCTTTTTTATTCCAAGCTTCGATGACCGTGTTAAACGTCTATATTCAGGCGTTTGTTTGAATCATCCTTTATACTCGTACTTCCCCGAGAAGTCGGTAATGACGTGCCGTCGTGGTTATCAGTTAGATAAGGGGAATTTGCTTTCACCCAGCTAGCGATAATATACGCGGAGAAATCATGAAGCCTTGTTCCGTGAGCGAGGGAAATGTTAAAAGCATTTCCTGGAACCCTTAACCCGAACAAGGTGGTATAGCCATTTTTTTTACTTATAAATTATTGTTTCAAGGGATCCAGTGTGCTGCTAATTCAGAGACGGTTGCGTGGAACTGAAATTGATGTTTGTTCCGATGTGTGTCACGACGGCTGCCGTCTGAGTGGACGCGTAAATTATGGCCAGCCAAAGAAGGAGCAAGCGAAACGGGGTGGCCGCCAGTCCACGTGCTGGTGGTTCTTCAAGCCACGTGGACGCATATCGGTGATCTTAAAGAACCTTGTAGTGTAGTTGCTCTGAACGAAAGGCACGAAAGACTAAGGAGAAGAGAACAGAACAAGCGTTGTCCTTAGTCCTTCTTGCCTTTCGCTCAGCGCAACTATATACGTTAGAAATCGAGGAGAGTGGCAATTTGGGCTTGTTGGTATTGTTGCATAAAACAGTTGTTGAAAGTAACGCTGTGTGTGTGTCGAATGTGTCTCTCTTTTGTCTTTGTCTTTAGCCTGCGCTCCACCCATTATCATATACGTTAGAATGTCGTATTAACTAGCCCAAGCTGAAGCTTTGCTTAAAGAACTTCAGTTAGGCAGATGTGACTGGGGTCGATATACTTATTGTGTCAGTAGAGAGTCTGCAGTGATTCAGCGGTACGTGACTACAGCTCCGAATTGTGCGCACTCTAATCCGCGGCCGTTTCTTCCTTCCTTTCGCAGACCTCCGGCTCCAAGCTACTCTTACGGCAGCACGTCGCCGCTGATGTCACACAGGGGCCTGCCGCACAACAACTCGCTTACAGGCGAACCACGACCGAGACCTGACACCGTCGAGGATATCGCACTGCAGCGACGACTCGACCAGCTCGAGCAGCGGCGGTTGCGGAGTGCCCGCCGACAGCAGTAGCGAGACGTCCGAAGGCGAGTTCGCCAAGACGCCCGGCGGATCGCGCAAGTGCTCGCCGCGAAAGATTGCCAAGACCGGCAACGTCACACCACAGCCGGGAGAGTTTGGAAGCACCAACGGCTCCTCCCCGTGGAAGATGACGCCGCCTGGAACGACCCGACTCGGCGGGAGGACGCTCGCACGACGTCGTCGACAGCGGCGCCGCGTCGGCGGACGAGAGCTACGCGTCGTCCGCTTCGCCCTCCGCGTCTCCCGCCAAGACGAACGGAACGACCTCGTCTCCGAGGCATTCGATATCTGGCGTAGGGTCCAGGCAGACTCCTCCGCCACCCTCTGCCAAGTCCAGGATTCCCTACCTCGCCGCGCCCCACCGGGCCACGAGCTCGGAGAATTTGACCACAAACGGAACGACGTCTCCCACTCCTCAACACCACCAACAGCAACAGATGACCAAGCAGCAGGCAACGACCAACGGTAGGGTCCGACAGTCGTCCACTCCGCCCAACCCCCACGCGAGGCGTCGTTCGGTGGACGCCGGACTTGCCACTCTACCCCGGTCGAGGTCTCACAGCAGCGAAGGGAGCATGACTGCCGACAAGGCCTTCCTCACGCGAGGTGTTCCTGGCCGCTGCTCCTGGAGGAGTCCGCCTCCGGTCCGGACCTCGCCGCGGTCCAGCTCTGGACGGCAACAAGACGTGGGCCTTCCGGCAGCGCGGTTCTTCCAGACCGGCCTTGACGCCAGACCTCTTCACCGAACCCGGCTCCAAGAGAAGCGCGGTCCACTCGAGCCCGACCAAATCGCAGCGGCCCAACGTGATATCGCCCCTACTGCAGGAGCTGCTGCGCGAGAAGGACCTCGATTCTGACGACAAGATCCTGAAGAAGATGGAGTTCATCGTCAACCACTACCGTTCGCGACTGGACAAGGGCGATTGCGGCGACGCCAACGGCAGCTCCACCCTCCCCAAGGCCTCCCATACTGCACCCACGTCACCCGACAGCTTCTGCAGCCCTCCGTGTCGGAGGCGGGGCTCGAAGATACCCATGGCTACTTACTACGACAGGGACTAATTGATACTGCCTTCTTTGAGGACTCTTGTGCTTAAAACTGGCGTCCGCCTCGGGGTGTACCGAAAGATCATCGGTGCCATAACGGGTTCGGGGCACTTCGAAGGGAAAAAAAAAGTGCTGATTGCCCACATGACTGGCCCTCCCCGACAGGCTAGAATGCCATTGTCGAGGATTACTGTCCTCCTGGCAAGAGGATAAGTTGTTAGATGATGCACCTGGCCGCTGCTTTATGGTCTGTTACGTAGAGAGTGACGACACGATTTTACAGGCGTATAGCTACGGTTCTTGCGTCGTCGTGCGAGTTGCGGAGTTTATTGACAACGGGCAGTCTCCGCTGACTGCGTCAGACAAGTTTACCCTTGAGTTTGGCATCGCAACGACAGTTGCTTAACGTGTAGGTAGCACGTGAGACCCCACCTTTAATCACAGCTATAGTTAACTCGCAACAACTCCACCAGTTGCATGACGCGGAACTGAAACAAGAAAAAAAAAAGGGGGGGGGGGGGGGCGAAGAAAGGCGAGCGTTATTGTTTCGGGTGCATTTGCTGCTCGGAGCTGATGTTTTGTTTGACGAGATCAAACTTTTATATAAAGCGTTACCTGAAGCGAGGCTCGTGCGAACGTAGCAGCAGTCGTGCGAGTCTCGAGTGCCAGTCTGAACTAGTGACAGCATAGAGTCACTGACATGGTCAAAAACGTAGGGATGAAGTGAAACTCGGTATAACGCAGTCGTATATTAATAAATGCGCTC
Organism: Rhipicephalus appendiculatus; assembly: GCA_030522465.1. Classification (NCBI taxonomy): domain Eukaryota; kingdom Metazoa; phylum Arthropoda; class Arachnida; order Ixodida; family Ixodidae; genus Rhipicephalus; species Rhipicephalus appendiculatus. Next base: position 205,712 of record JALIZH010014516.1, read on the forward strand.
AGGAGCTTTTCAACCATAAATGCTACAGATTAACAATGTAGATATATTTTTCAGATCTATTTTACCTGGCACGACCGAGCGCAGAAATATAAGAACTGCGTTTTACTGGTTGCGCCTTCGCATTAGTACAGGAAAAGCGAAACGCAAGTGGTAAGGTACAGTGAAGTGTCCGGAGAGAGAACACGTTTAGGAATAAGTAACATGGCATTTAACGGAACGGTGCGTCTGCGACCTCTTTAAAGGTCATTTTGCTGCCTGGTTTGAGCTAGTGACTGCTGCCGATACCGCCCCGAGCGGGGCGGGTGGGGCTTGGTCCAAAATGTGCTTTCTTTTGATGTATTTTGTTTGGGAAGAGTGCCATGCATGATGTATGTGAAGAGTTGACGAAGAGTGTTTTGTATAATTTGTTTTTTTTTGCTTTCGCCGAAGCAGCAAGACAAATGACAGCGAGCTTGTTTTGCTCTTTTTTGTTTTGTTACACGATTCTTACGTCCATTATCTCTGTGTTCACGCAAGCAGCTGATTTTATCGTTTTATTTTTTAATCTGTACAGCGCTGCAATCGGCAACCACATCATGACCCGGGCGCACCTCTTGGAACGGCTCGGAAGTAGCGCATCTCTTGACGGATGTCCGCTTTCGTTGCTTCGTCTAGTCCGCAGGATACAGAGCGCAGATGCACACGCGCTGGTTTTCATTCGAGACCAACAACCTAACTAAGTGTGACGACTATGAGGCTTCCACGTTTGCTGGCTCTCATGCCTTCGTTTATTGCTCTAGTAGAATTCTATTCTATTTACAAACGCCAGACGCGAAAAGGAAGAGTGCCTGATGGTAGGTTTTAGATCGAGGTAGATATAGGAGGACATTGACGGAAGATCAGCATGTTTCTAGATGCGAGTTTTAAGAAAACGTAAGTGTTCATGGAAAGATCAAAACTTGGAAGTGACGAACAGAGGACCGAGCGAAAGAAGCTTCAGCTTGGCGTCGACGTTTCGACAAAGGGGCCCGTGTTCTTCAATGTCCTGACGAAATACAGAAGCCTCTTGTCTGAACTTGGGCTCCTGATGGATGATTATTTCCGTTTGCCCACCGTCGTACCATTAATTACTCGAATGTGGCACATCGCGATAAATCGTGGAATTCAGTGCGCCGATCGCAACCTTGCCCTTAAGGTCTGGTCCTTTAGGTCCTACAGGTCACTTAACTGTAGGTAGCCGTAAACCACAGCTGTCGTTTGATAGGATGAGGGCAGTCGCGCTGACTTTCGCGATGTACATGCGGGCTGTTGCGTTCGTCTCGATTGCTGGCGAGACACTAGACTGTTTTAGAATAACGTACATTTGCGCTATCGTTTGTCGCCACTGCGCATGCGTCATACCCTAAGCTCTTGGGTATGGACTTTATATTTCGAAACAAAATAGCGTACGTACCCAAGCAGTGGGAACCCTTGCAACCCAATTCTATAGAACTCTCTATTATTGGTTTTAGAATTGGAAGAGTGTTCTTGGCAGACCGAAAATGCGCGAGACACAGCACACGTTTCTAATTCACCACGACTGTTCAGTTGATGTCACTCAGCATATGGAACCTCTAGTATATATTGCATCAATGCCAAATATTACGGCGTATGCTTGGGAACACGCGCGTTCAGAAAGAAGGAAAAAAAAAACGATTTCCTGCAGTAAACTTCCTGCACTGTGTGTTGGAGAACATAGGATCAGAACCACCTAGGAACCGCGAACTTGGGAAACAGTGTTCCGCAAGGTTCTTAGCGTCAAGATCCGTTTAGTAATTGGAATTAACTGTAATCATGCCTTACGTAACAAGTATGACGCCCGGGCTGTTTGGCAGCTGTTATAATGACTGCACCTTGACGGGTTACAATAAACGCTACTGTAGAACAAAAACTAAAATAAGCGTGCGGTGTAGCCACGGAAGTTTCAATGTTTTATTAGCTGAAATTGAACATGCGCAAATTGCGGAGCAGTCGTTTTGTACATAACTGTGAATGCTTTTATAGGAACGAGACACGCAAAGGCGCAGCTAGCGCACTGTGACAAGACCACGCGTTATGTTGACGCACGTTCGACGCAACGCGCTTAACTCGAAAGTGCTGTACACTGTTACTTAGCGTTAAAGAAAAAAAAGACACCCACACGCATGGCACGCTGTGTTTTGGGTAAGCACGCCATCAAAAACGATGTAACAGAAAATGTTCTGTGTTCTTTTTTCCCTAGGAACTGTCAAATTTGTCGTTGTTGTCGGTATGCTTTGTCGTTGCCTATACCTCAGCTAAAATTTTGTAAATAAAAGTTCTGTTTTTAACAAAAAAAAAAGCGATCTGTTTTGTGTTCACTGATACGTTTGTACTTGGCACTGCCTAACGTAAGTGCTTGGCACTGTGCGAGGTGCGTCCGTGATGGGACCGCTTTAATTAGCAAGACAATCGTACGGATGCACCCCAACTTTTCGGCTTCGCTTGCGTAAAGCAATGAGCCTTCTTTTTCTTCGCCACCTATTAGCGGCTCTTGTACGCACAAATATGGGCTTACAGTACTCACGGATTGAAGCCCGACATAAAAAAATTTAACGAATCGCATGCGCAGTTCCTCGATATAAGCACGTCATATCGCGACAAATCTGGCCGCGAGTTGATGTTGGCTCTGCTGTAAGTCTTCGAGTCAAAATTATGCCGATATGACACGAAATGAAGATTGTGGAAACGAAAGTATGTGCATTGTTTAGCCCAAAATTGTCGTGTTTGAATTCGGTACTACTGCACATTCAACATGGGCGTTCTTCATTGAGGGGGAAAAGTTTCACCGCAGCCCGCATATGCACACCAAGACGACTTGGACGTACTCTCAAAATGATACTGCTCTCGCTTACTTGCGAATATTTACCTCAAAGGATAGGTGCCTAAATTGTCCAAGACTCGCTGGAGATAATATTAACGTGATAGCGTTAAAGAGCTCGTTTCGAAGAAATTCCGGTGTCAGCGTCGTTGGTTGTGAGCGAGAAATAAGCGTTGTCCGTGACGAAAAGAAATATCGAGAAACATGCAAATAATATATATATATATATATAACAATAATCGGTTCTAGTGAGAATCGAACCCAGGCCTTCTGCGTTGCAAACAGGTGTTCTACAACAGGGCGATGCCGTTGCTTGAAATTTAGCCGGAAAAAACGCTATACGAATGTTATGTTGTGAGAGGTGTCTCCTTAACGCACATAAAAAATTGAAGGAGGCTTTGTAAATTCCAAAGTGTGTTCGGCGAAAGCCTGTGGCCATTCTTTGTAAATTCCAAAGTGTGTTCGGCGAAAGCCTGTGGCCATTCTACTGACTATGCCATGTCTTTTTTTTTTTTTTTACTCTCAGCAATCGCGTGATTGATGGGAGAGCCTAAGGGGGAGAGGCCACAGCTGTGGCCGCGCAACTGTTGCTATGCGCTGCTGGGCCTTCACGTCATTGTTGAGAGAGTGTGAGGGGGGAGAGGCCACAGCTGTCACCGTGCCAGGGCACGGACGGACGGACGAACACCGCGAGTATGAGACATTAAATGCTTTCGCCTTTATATTGCGTGGCAGAAGTGTAGAATCGCGCCAGGTGCAAAAATCTGTGAATTGCGACACCAGTGGCTTTGTTAAAGGCCCACCCATTACAAAGCGCTCAGAAAAATTTAATTATCATCATCAGCTAAAGCATCAACAAAGAGAGCAGCTGCGTAGGTTCGCGTGTTGCCTTATACGGACGCGTAGTGGGCCCTTCGCTGACTCGCAAAAGGAAGAATTATGGTGTAGTGGGCACTTAACAACTGTACTTGTAGTACGCATTCTTAGGATATTTTGAAACGGCCCATGCTATGCGCACACACGTTGGTTTCCTTGCGGCACGGTTGAGGCATGCTCCGAGAACCGAAACCAGGATAACAATTGAGAAGGCGATATGCGCACGGGACTCGATTACGCTATTGCGTTCTACTCTTCAAGGCGAAGCTCAAGCGTCCTCCAAGTTTTGCGCATTGTAGGAAAACCCATGTGCCGCACAAGTTGGGCAAACTCTGCCACTCGCCACCGATCCAATAATAATAATGAAAGGAACACACGGGCGGCAACCACCAAATCAGATCGTGCTCAAAATGCTCAGCACATGCGGCAAGCCAGACTAGGCGACGCATGTCGCGAAGCGGAGAACGCGGCAGAAATAGGTAAGTGCCATGTTGCTCAAATATAAAACTTTAAAGGGTATTATCTCGATAGACCTTCTGGGATTTAGTTACAGGGTGTGCGTGATCGGTTATGGTTCGAGATCCTGTGTCACACCTGTGCGAAACGCTTCGCTGGTCATTCATCTTCACATAGTGGAATGGCTTACAATTTTACAGCAGAGCAGTTGTGGTCGAGGTTTGCCGTGTGTCGTATATAGAAAATGATCATCATCATGAATCGACACGCGCTCAACGACCGCCCAAGCATTCTGTACTGTCCAAGCAAAGACAGCCCCATACATTGACATAATAGGAAGGTGGGGGGCGATAGGGGGGGGGGGCGCAAAGTCAGCCCCATACACTGACACAATAGGGAGGGTGGGCGCTGCGACGAACCTTCGCCCCCCCCCCCCCCCTGAAGGGGAACCCTGCGCACGCTTATGGTCATTATTGTAGCAGCGGTAAGCGTCACACAGGTCACATGACCAGAGGAGGGAGCGAATGAAGAGATAAATAAAACAAAATGATGATGATGGTGTGCTAACTGATGATGGTCCTCGAAATAAGTGATGATGATGAATGATTACGATTTTTATTGATTCTCGAGATGTGTAGGCGCGCGTATTTCAAAGCTAGCGGCGGGCTTTACGACTACACGGGATGTCACTAACCAATCACGTACAGCTGCGCGCTTACAGCTTCGTCGTCCAAAGGGTTTCACTGCGTGGAACTGGCTGATTCCTTTTTTCTCCTTCGTAACACAAGCACACCCGCCCGTGCGATCCCGTGCGTTTGTGTGTGTGTGTTCTTTACGTTATGTGTTGACTGCACTCCATAAAAACCCAAAGTTTAGTAAAGCCGCAGCATGTTCCCCAGGAAGACGCTTCACGTGTGTTTGTTTTCACTTAACAGTGCACCACCCTGTACACCGCTTTTACACCTACATAACACTCCCGCACTGCGGCCACCGTTTGTTTACAAACACGCGGCTCGTCCACGGCAAGGCAGGAGAGCGGCGGCGCCCTGTTGGGCCTGGAGATGAACGGTCGCGATTCCGAGGCATAAAACGGGTGCGGCTCTGAGAGGAGGGTCCGTGAGGCCCCCGCGCAGGGGGGTTATAAGGCGCCGAGTCGTGGGCCCGGGGTAGTATTTGGAACCCGAGGTCGTTGGCACGGCAATCACGACGGCCTGGGGGGCTCGCGACCCGAAAAAACCTCCCCCGCCTCCGAGGTGCCCCCCGCGGCATCCGCGGCGTCCAACGCCCGTGACCAAACAATCGCGGTTCGCGCTGCCGCTGGGAGACTTTGGATAGCTTAATCCTTCGCCTCTTATAAACTCATTCCCGTCTGGACTACGTGGACTTTTTGGGCTAGTTGGTTAAAGGAAGGAAGGAAAACAAGAGAGAGGAAAGGCAGGGATGTTAACCAGTTTGGCATAACCGGTATGCTACCCTGCACAGGGGGGAAGGGATGGGGGAGATCGAAAGAAGAGTAAAGAAAAAGAGAAAGAGGAGGAGCACACACGCACACACATAACATCACAGCGCAGAGCGGCAGTCTTGTGCAGTGTACGGCATCATTAAGAGTCTACAGCCGCTCATGCAAGTCTGTTGTCCTCAGGAATTTGAGCAGTGCCTTGGTTGCTTGAATTTTCGATGGCTGGAGAATAGTATCTAGCGTCATCGTTCTGTTGTCGAGACGAGCGAGGGCGGATGAGAGGGATCGTCTCTGCACAGCGTAGCGAGGACAGTCGCAGAAGATATGCTGCAAAGTCTCCTCGGTGCCGCAGGCGTCGCAAGTAACGTTGTCGGCCATCCCTATGCGAAACGAATATGACTTCGTGAAAGCCACTCGAAGCAATAAGCGGCAGAGCAGAGTGTCCTCTCTTCGGTGGAGTCCCGTTGGTATTTGAGATCGCCGCAACGCGTTTAGGTGGTGTTGCCGATAGTTTTGGCTCCTTGGTGCATTCAGTATTGCGATATCCTTTGCGATCTTTTGAAGCATGGCAGCAGCATCAGACCTTGAAAGGGGTATAGCCTCTTCCTTGTCGCCTTGCAAAGCTGACCGGGCAGCACTGTCGGCATGTTCGTTGCCAATCACGCCGCAGTGACTTGGCAACCATTGAAATGTCACTTGGTGCCCCTTCTCAAGTGACGTATGAATGAGGTGTCTTATCTCGAATACAAGTTGTTCATATGGTCCACGCCGCAGGGCTGACAAGAGAGATTGTAGCGCTGCTTTTGAGTCACTAAAGATTGACCATCGATGTGGTTGTTCGCGATTGACAACACAAAGTGCAGCGCGAAGAGCGGCGAGTTCCGCAGCCGTTGATGTTGTTGGGTGGTCGGCCTTAAATCCAATAGTTACACCTCTCGCTGGTACAACCACTGCTCCGGACGAATTTGGCATGGTCGTTGAGCCGTCGGTGTAAATATGTATGTGGTCGGTGTATTTCTCATGCAGTAGAAGAAGAGATAGCTGTTTCAAGACAGGCGATGACAAATCGGATTTTTTCTTGATTCCTGGTACACTGAGGTGCACTGCAGGATGAATCAAACACCAAGGTGGAATCGATGGTTTGGATGCGGGGCTGAAGCCTGACGGTAGGTTGGCGGAGTAGCTCAAGATTGTTGTGCAGTTGGTTAAATGCTTCAAAAGGTGTCATAGCGCTATAGCAGACACGGACGAGGAAGACGCTAGTCCCGTTTTGTTTTCCTATATTCCGTGTCTGCTAGCGATATGACACCTTTCGATCATTGCCGTCAACGAGGAGGTGACCGGAAGGTCGTTGCAGTAAGGCTGGAAAAAATAAAAAAGAAAACGCAGAAAAAAATCCACGAAGAAGCGAGAATTGGACAGAAATCGGCGCTTTGCCTGTTGTGTTCTTGCGCCGAATCGAACGCGAATCGTATAGCCAATCAATAAATTCATTAATCAATCGATCAGTCAATCGAATGGTCCCTCACTTCTCACTGATCAGCGCAGAGATATAGGGTAAACAGAACAACTCACACGGTGCCTTATGCATTTGCCTAAGACGACTCGAAAAGCCATCTTCTTTTCCCTCTCAGTCGATTGTATTGATCCCCCCTTCCGAAAGCTCTCTGCACTCAACATCTTTTTACACTACCTTCGAGATCGGAGGCAATGGTAGCTTTCTGTACCTCACGTGACTTTGCAGCGCCTCCGAGATCGGCCCGCCTTCGACCTAAGCGACGATGTCCTGTGATGACGTCATCACGTAACGGCACGTTATGTGACGCCATAGTAGCGTCATGATGATGTCACAAATTTTGACGACCCTATGGCGACATGATTACGATTTTTCTGCATCCCTTATGTTAACGCCGACGGTCACTCTTCGCGTTTGATGCGGCATCTAAGGCTTTCGTCCTTGAAAAAAAGAGCTGCCAACTTTAGCTTTACAAGGCTATGCCCAACCCCCCCTCCCCCTACAACCCTTCCTATAGATAGCGAGTGGGCCGGCACTCTTACACTTTCGGATAGCCAACGTTGCAAATAGCAACACAGCATGCCAGGTAAAATTGTACGCCAAATGAATGATTCTCGGAACCTGATTTGTTGATTATTTTGTTTCTTCGGAAAGGCAAAACGTAAGCCGCCCATGTCTGGCTCAGCATACATGATAATTGGTCGATTAATTGAGTGGTCTAGTGAATCCATGACTTATCTCGGCTCGTCATTCAACTAAAATACGTCGGAGCAACTGGAACTCCGCGAGAAGGCGTCTTTTCTTTTTCTTGGCTATAGTGCCGTGGCCCCTTGTAAATCAGCTAATGCTCTCATTAAGGCCATATTGCAATAATGCTCGCAATCATGCATATTTTCAGTTCATTTCGACTGCCGTAAGCAAGTACTCTAAAAAACTAACTACATGAAACTGAGCCTCATTGATGCCGTTCAAATAGTTTTCCGAGTCAAACACATTGACACCGCGTGTGTCGTGCCACCTCAGTGTCGTACGCTAAACAGCGTGGCTGGTCATCCACCTTCACAGATTGGAATGGCTCACCAATTGATTCTATAGCTACAACATAGACACTACCGGCGTATTTTTGCCGTCGCCGTGAGGTTGCGTATAAAGGTCAACCTCAATAGCATCGCCCCACGCGAGTCGTATGTTCTGTGTGCGAGTTAAAGCATGCGAGGGCAGCAAAGCTTTCTGCACGTAAGTGCAAAAAGCTTTGGGAGGGATGGCGGCGAAATATAATTACATCGACTAAGAAAAACAAACAAAAAAAGATGGCGTTCGCCTTCGAGTAGTCTTGAGGGGAATGCATAAGGGACCCTGCGAGTTACACATGCGCTTGCTTTTCCAACAAAATTTCTCACTTCCAAACATTTCCGCATTACTTCAAGCTCCCAAAAGTCTTCCAACGTGTATGTGGGCCAGATGGCGGCAAAACGTTTCTGCTAACAGCGCCGAAATAGAGGGCGAGATTGGAGGGGAGATGAAGAAAGTTCTAAAACAAGGAACCAGGGGCAAGAAACAACAACACTGTCATTGTCCGAGAGAGCGCCGCGCTCTCTCTCTCTAATTGACGAGACACAACAGCTGCCTCTGGCAGCGCAGCTTCGCCGATGCACACCGCAAGGAGTAGAGGGAGATACAGGACAAGCAAAGAAGGAAATGCGAACATTTTTCGCGGCACCGCCTCGCCTAGCACCGGGATTTCTATATCCGCCCTCCCATCGGCGGTTTTTAAATAGCGAAAGGGTGGCACTTCGAATCGTCCCCCCCCCCTTTTTTTTTATCGGGAAATGTTCGCTTTTTCTTGCCGTCTCGCTCCCCCCAACCAAGCCCGCCACAAAAAGCTCTTGTACGCGCCAGCTATTACGCTGTCGTTCTTGTGCCTTTGTCGATGACAGAAAATGAAAATGTGTTCGACTATAAGAGAAGAGGATTGAGTGCGTCCCAACTCCCCAATCCACCATGTGTTTATAAAGATAGCGAAGGGACGTCAGAAAAATATAGGCAGTAAGAATTCATGGAAAGTGAAGCGCACAAGCGACGGAGCTTCGGATGGAAAGTATATTGATAAACAAGAAAAGAACGCGTAGTTTTAAAATAGGCATCCGTACCCTCTCTATTCAGCTTGCGATTATCAGTGGCGTACTATGGAGAGAGAGAAAGCATACGACGAGATAGGGGGTGCAGCTGACGGAAGGTCGTGCTTCTTACCGCCATAGTGTGTGTGTGTGTGCTCGTGTGCGTGCGTGTGCGTGCGTGCGTGTGTGTGTGTGTGTGTGTGTGTGTGTGTGTGTGTGTATGTGCGTGTGTGGTTGTGTGTGCGTGCGTGCGCGCGCGTGTGTGTGGGGGGGGGGTTGTGTGTGCGTGCGTGCGTGTGTGTGTGTGTGCGTGTGTTTGTGTGTGGTTGTGTGCGTGTGTGTGTTTGTGCGTGTGTGTGTGTTTGTGCGTGTGTGTGTGTGTGCGCGCGCGCGATGGGCTCAGCCACGTTGCATGGACCGCGTGCTGCATTCTCCCCGCGTGGCACTCGCCCGGAATAGCGTCGGGGAAAGACACAACAAGATGCCTTGAACCTTTCTTTTCCTTTTTCATGTCTTGATCTTATTTCTATCCCGGCACGAGGATGGAATGCCGCACCTCGTCCGTCGCGCGTGACTCGCGGGACGCGTGTATGCGCGCCGTGAGTTTTCGAAAACGCGAGCGCGCTACACGCGTGTTTGGCGCTTTCGTGCTGTTGATATGGGTGTCTTCTTCTTGGTTATGTATCTTGATTTGCGCTTTGGTGTGCTTTGCAGCGCTTCGGTGGTGCTTAATCTGTCGTGTACTGCCATGTTTCTTTTATTTCTACGTTCTATTTGTTGTGTTGGGTTCACGACGCCGCTGTACGGGACATTGCAGATTGTTTGAAAAGCTGAACACGGCGGGATTCAACAACTGGAGCCGCTACGAGAAGCGTATTTACATAGGTGATGGGCTAGGAGTATCCACAATGCACTCCGCCATACTGTGCTAGCGGACTCTTGCAGGCTGCGCGCTCATTGGTTCGTGTGTCAAGTAAACACATACAACTTGCGCGCCCTTTTCAGTAAACAAGATGACGTCCGCGACGATGTTGGAGGCACGGCACAGCGGACGCAACGAAGTGTGCGCTGAGACGCTACGGTCACATATGTTCGTGGGAAACCGCTTACGATCATGATTACGATCAATCTTGGGCATGAAGAAGCTTTGGGTGCTTCGAAAACGCTGTGCGCGCGCCTTTATTACCGCAAGCCGTGTCGCTCCGCTTGCGACGCTGTGTGAAGCACCAGGAAGTGTACGCAGTCATTGCAGGGAGAAAACAAGACGACATTGACGTTGGTATTAATCCAAGGACCCCCCATCACAGCATGCCTCGTGATCATAGGCGTGCGCATAAGGTAGGGGGGGGGGGCGACAGGGGGGGCGACAGGGGGGGTAAAGCCAGCCCCATACATTGACATAATACGGAGGGGGGCGCTGCGACTCGGAGGGGGGGGGGGGGCAAAGTCAGCCCCATACATTTACATGATAGGGAGGGGGGGCGCTGCGACTAGCCTGCCCCCCCCCCCCCCCCCCTGAAGGGGAACCCTGCGCACGCCTATGCTCGTGATCACATCCTGCTTTTGGCACCTGAAGCCCCAGAATTCTTTATGTGAATGCCTTTGGTGTCTTTGTCGGAGGTCCTCGGACGCGTTTCCCATACCTCGATACCCGCGCCTCATATCTATTGTGATCTGACGGTTCCGGAAAACATACCGCGGTTACCCTACATTACCTGTCCAGTGCGCACACAGATCACGAACTCCGGTATTTTCTTCGTTTTTATTTTCTTCTGTCACCCGGGCCTCAGGGTTCAAGAACCTTTTCAGACTGTAACACTCTCCACCAGGGCGACTTCTCTTTTCGGCCGCGCTTATAATGGCGCTTTGTCGGTTTGTGGCTGGCCTCATAAAACAAACTATTCATTACCGCTATAGGTCACGCTCGCCTCGCCAGCATGCGTGTTGTTTGGACAAAGGAAGATCATCTGCACCGACGCTGCGAGGTGTGCTCTTTGCACCGCAATTCGCGCGGAATGACCCCTAACATTTACCCCTTCGCTCAGCGTAATGGCCGCACGCGCTTCGATGATGATGATGATAGTTATTGACACCGTCCTTGAAACAGGACAGCCAAAAGTGGCCACTTAGCCTGTTTGTTCTTTACGGCGTCTCGTAGCTCTGCATGCCGGCACAACGAGAAAGCCACACGACGTCGGAACTTACTTTCAACAAAGGAGTAATGGACAATAACTGATAATAAACTTCTGGCGCTTTACGTGCCTAAAGGGTATGATCATGACGCACCCCGTAGCGGGGTAGTCACGTGGATCGCGCGTTGAGTCCTTTCAAGTGACACTAAATTGAAAGAATTAAATTTGTTTAGACTGATAAATTACACTTTTAAATCTCTAATGTCAATTTCACCAGCACTAACCCCCCGTCAGAAGACGGGGGTTAGTGCTAGCTGCATGCGCTTTTTTTCCGTGGAGGCCTGCGTCGCGCAACCCCCAGCATATAAGCAGGTATCGTTTACGCTCTATAGTCAGTGACTCGATTCATTCAACAGAGGGAGAGAATTATTTGTAGTAGACGACAGTAGCGGAGCAGTCGTCGTGCAAGCTCCTATGTGGTGTTCCAGCCACTGATAACGACGATGAGTGCTTCGTCTTCTGGAAAGCGCGTGACTCGAGGAGCGGCCGCATCAGGAGCATGACGAGGCTTATACTATTGACGAAGCTTGTGGTAACCAGCTGCGCGACCCTGGCGACGCAGCGCCACCGCAGTAGATAAATGCTAGCCTATTTGTGTCCAAAACACTATACGCGTCGCTTACTGTGTGGCCCGTCGCTTTCGTTGCCCGCGCGACTGCCGCCACGACGAGCGGTGCACGAAATTGTAACAGATGCCGCGATCACGAGGTTATACGGTGGCAGCCGGTGGCCAGCGGGCCAGGCAGTTCGCGGTAAACGCACCACGGCCGCCGTGGGCCGATTGTCCAATGTCAAACGCCGTTGACCCCTCCGCCGACCGCGGGGCATAACGACTCCAAGCACGCGACTGCCAAAGTTCGCCCGAGCAACGCGGGCCACCCGCTCGCGGCGGCTGCAGTGTCATCGCGCCAAGCAGGCCACCCCCCAATTTCTCTGAACGTACGTACAACCCGTTATTTACGGCGCGTACAATTGCGCGCGATCAGTGCGGAGTGAGTCACGGGTCCAGATGATGATTGCCGTTGATAACCAAAAAAATAAAATGAAGTGAATAGGAGGGTGGGCAGGACTAACTTCTGGTATCACGCGTCTGAGGGTCATCTCTTGCAAGCAGGTCGACGGGGCCTTTGCGCTCTGTCTCTGAAAACCACGCTGTGTTTGAGCAGTACGACTGTTTTTCAACACTGGCCACTATGGGGCGTTCTTAACCTGAGACCATGCATTCGGCTGCGTCATATAGGTCACAACGCCATGGTGTCTTGGTACAGTGCCTCTGCTATATGACGCTAGCTTTCTGGTTGGCTCTATTGGTAGAGCGACCACCCGGGAAAGGATTTGGTCCCGGGTTCGAACCCCGGACCAGGACGAATTTTTCTGCAACTAAGAAGCTTTTCTTTCTGAGAAATCCGTACGGATTTCCTTGTGGCTTCGTGCTACAAACGGGTGGTTGTCTATTTTCCCTTTCTCAACCCTTCCGCCACCTTGCGGGTTTCCGCAGAACTCATTTGTATATGACGTAGTTGCCTATGTCCATAACTGTTCACGCGCGTGAACAGTTACAAAGGCTTTACCCTTAAACATTCTTGCGGAGAAACCACTGAACGTTAAGACTACAGGAAAAGACCATCGGAAGAGTGAAATCCGATCCTATCTTTTGAAGTGGTTTACGTGGCTTGTACTACCTTACTTCTTTTGTGATCATAACTTAAGGAAGAATGAAAGAGTATAGTACGAACCTATCATTTTAACTGCACCAGGCCCCATGGTTTGTACTGCCTTAATTATTTTTTGTGATCATAACTAAGGCAGGTTCATAAAGCGTAGAAGGCCAAAACCTTCTAAGGCTGTATAGGCTGCATATAGAACGCTACAGGCTGTCCAGAAATACAGTTTTGGAGTGGTCTGCCATTTATAGTCAGTAAGTGTTGCTAATGTTACTGTTACATTTCACTAACGCAATTGTAACGATTACGACAAGCAGTCTGCAAATAACGACAGCCTTTTGTGCATGTGCACAGTCATCATCTTCAGCCTAACACTCCTGCATGCGCGGAGCACGCGCCCTGTTAAGAAGAAGAAGAAGACTGCTGAGTCGGCGGGGTATGAGCCAATTTCTCCCCGGCGACAAAACAAAGACATGGCCGATCCTATGAGCTCGCCTTCGCAGACCGGGAGGAACCTCGGCCTTCACGGGGCCGAGCAGTCTCGCGACGCTCAGGCACTCCCGCCACCGACGGCTTCTCGCCGCGGGCGTCCTGCTAGTCGCCGTGACGTTCGTCGTAAGCATCGTGTCGATAAGCCTGTACCTGACAAGCCGCCCCAGGCAAGCTGGGCCCATCTGGCGCGCACGTAAAACAGCCCTTCTGCTGCCCCGAGGACGCCCGAGAGACGGCCGGCGTCGTCAACACCAGCATAAGTCCCTGCCGCGACTTCTTTGGGCGCGTCTGCAACGGCGTCATCGAGTTCAAGCTTTGGAAGCGTGTGACGCAGCAAGCCGACCTCGAGCGCATCATGATCACGGGCGTCTTTCCCAGCGGCTCGACTGAAGGCGACGCAGGCCGCTTCCTCACCGCTTACTACAAGTCGTGCGTCGAGACGGTCCCGCACTGGCGAGCGTTCGTTTCCGGACTAGCCGAGGCGCTCACCCGGGCGACGCGAGTGCTCCTCGAGAAGCCGACTTCTCGGAACGCCTTTCTCTACGCCACCATGGTATCGCTCAAGTACAAGCTACCGCCCGCCTTCGCCGTGTACTACGGCACGAACGGATTCCACCTAACCCTAAGCTTCACCTTGCGTTGTCGAGCCGGGGGCATTCATCCCGCCATCATCAACGCATCCATCGATGCTCTGGGAAACGTCGCGAACGTATCGGTGACGCCCGAAGAAGTGCGCCGGCTGACTGCGAACGCATGCAGTGCCGCTGACGCGGTGGCTGTTCGACGCGTTACGAGGTGGTACCGCTTCGCCAGCGCCGACGCCGACGAATTCGATCGAACGGTTTGGAACGTCACGGACCTGCGGTTTGCCCTCAACTCCGTTGGATACCTATTCGACAACGAAACGACCATCCTGGTTAGACGCGTCCAAGAGATGCGCGCCCTGTACGACCTGTACGCCGCTGAAGGCGGTTCGACTACTCGGAGCCAAAGCCGCTTTGCTGCTTTCGCACAGCCTCGAAGACGGAGTGCGGCAGTTTTACGACACGACCAATGGCTCATGGCCCGGCATGTTCGAAGTGTGCAGCCGTAGTGTTCATCACATCGACAATGTCTGGTCCAAGTTCGTCGCGGAACTCAAGTACGACCCCGCAAAGATCGACAGCATGCGCGCCGTATTCGTACGCGTCAAGGACGCCATGTACCGGGAGGTCAGCTCGAGTGCCCTCTTCGAAGCCGAAGACACCGAGAACGTGACGCAGTTCTTCAACAACGTGTCCCTAGAGACCCCCTGGACCGACGCCGGTCTTCTCGCGGTCGCGGTTCCCCAGCCCACGCTCTCGTTCACCGAAAACCTGTTGAGGGCACGCGCGTACAACTTCGATGTCTACCGTGTGCGAGTTCGCGTCATGGGCGGGAACAGGGGGGATGGGTGACTTGTATCACGTCGGTCGCAACCACATTTTCTTGTCGGCCGCTATATGCGATTTCGTCCGCTCCGGGCCGAGCTCGGATATTCCCAACATGGCCATTTTGGGACTCCTCGTAGCCCAAGGCGTTTGGCGCATGATATTCAGCTACGAGAAGTGGACTCTCAGTACGGTCCATAGCATCGAACGACTTATCGAGTGCTACTTAGACAACTACTTCGGCACTGACGCGAATAACACGTGGGCTTTGACATCTATGCCCCGGGCCTTGGCCCTGAGGTCCGTGCTGAACGCGTTCGACCGTCCCGACTGGGACACCGTGAGGACAGCTTGGAGTCTGGTGAGCATGTCCCACGGCGAAATATTTTACACACTGGTCGCCTTCTACCGATGCCCGCTTGAAGCGTGGCCCGATCTGATGCGGGCCTCAAACGCGCCCTTTGCTTTCGCGGAGGACTTCGCGAAAGTGTTCCATTGCGAGTCGGGCTCGCCCATGGCGAAGCCGCAACGGTGCATCACAAGCGCCGGTTCTCGGGCCTAATTGGCTAACGCTCGTGAGAATGCAAACTTGCATGACGTGCAATATCGTGCGCGCCTTCGTGTAGTCCCCCTCCCCGTATCCAGTAAAGTAAGCGCCTTACATATACGCTAACAATATCTTTAATAAAATGTGTTACAAAAGCCGCAAATGTGCCGTAATTATGAACATATATTTGAAGCCTGCAAATTGAACCGGGAACACGAAAGCTTAAATGTGCAAGGTGATGTTGCTGTTGATGATGATGATATCTTCCTGACAGCACTCGACCACAAAGAGGGATGGGCGGAGAACCAGGCGGCAGAAAGGTTAAGGAGGAATCTGGTAGTATAGATAAAAAATAAAACATCGAATAAATGGAAATGCTAAACGAACAAGCGGTCAGACTATCAGATGTAGTTTATGAGAAAACCCTCGTGGTCATAAACATCTGGATGTGAAGAAGATTTGCAATTGACAAGCGCAGGATCTACATCTACATCCAACTCATAAAAGTCAACACACGCGGTGACCATGTTAGCTACACGTTGTCTGAACTGCTTTTAGTCGGCATTTTCGTTCTTGTGGCGCGCGAATGCGCTGCGCTTCTAGCACCGTGCTCTCGATCTCGCTGGCCCAATGTGCATAAGGACGTCATCGTTGAGTTACTGCGGCGTTTAACGCAGCAACACTCTTGCTTGTCATCATTGTACAAACGGAACAATGTAGGCTGTGTGTAAATACTGTGGTTGAGCCTTCAAACTGGAAGCTGACATGCGTCATAGGGTAGAGAACTCATGTGCTGAAACTGGCGCAGCTACCACAGATACTGTGGTCAACTAATTCATCTCCCCTAAATGAGTGTGTTGGTGTTCTAGCGAAATATCGCTCACCCCTTCCCGTATCCGTAAAATTGTTGACCTGTAGCACACTACTCTTATCACATCCTAACTATCGTTTTTTTTTTTTTTGTTTGTTTGGAGAAATACCGCATCGTCTAACATTAACAAACTGTATGTGCCTCAAAAGAAGGCGTTGCGTCGTCATACCGCTAGTGCTGATTACAAGGGACGCATTGCTGAACAGTCCGTAAGTTTAAAATTGTTCCTGTGCCCAAACTCTCCGAGTATTTTTTTTTTTTTAGGCATGAGATACAAGAAATTTGTACGTAGTTGTGAGCACGGTTTTCTCAACTTGAGATCTCTGAAAAGCATTACCACCCTATATCCATTTCGCAACAAAGAATATTGGCGTGTTCCGTTTTCTCGTATTGAACATGGGCGGCAAATGTTACGTCGTGCACTCGCAGTTGTGCGGAACGGACTAATTTTCCAAAATATTCATTTTGAAAACTCCAGCACATGTAACATACGAGAATATTTCATTCCATGATCTCACTACTTTTTCCCTTGCTATTAATGTCCCTATATTTGTAACTATTGTCGAGCTATTGTTTCGCTGGGCCCTTGGCCTGATGCCAACAGTGCAACGGTGGCCGTAAGAGCGGTCACAGCTTTTCTGCAAGCCACTGGACTGGATGCAGTGCTGTAGCACTGTGCGAACTTGATGGGACTGTACATGCTCATTTCTTTACCTTACCATCGTCATTCATTATACTCTTTTTCCTCCCCTTTCCCCTCCCCCGGTGTAGAGTAGCAGGCTAGAGGATACTTTTGCTCAGGCCGACCTCTCTGCCTTTCTGTAAATAAATCTCTCTCTCTATCTTTCTCTCTCTCGAGTTGCTCCTTTTATATCATACTCTGTAAGACAAGAGGTTGACCTACAATATTATTCAGTTAAAATGCCTTGTTATTGTATACTGTCGCCCTTATGGTATGCCTTGTATATGTTGTTGACCTTGCTTTGGGGAGAGTAGACGACTCATTGATTCGACGTGAAATAGGGAAAACGACTCTTTCGGTTTTGGCTTGCCAGCTATCGTACTACATATACTACATGCACTGTCATCGAGTACATGGCGGGAGATGTCCTTCGATGTTTCGCTCGAACGGCTTCAAAGGCGTGTGGCCAATCGGAGGTTGACGTAATTACCCGGCGGCACAACAAAGAAGAACACTTGGAAGAGGCGCAACCATCCACGTGGCACGGATAAGTCATCCAAGCGTAAATACCTCGGCGTTCCGTCACGTTCAACGACCCAAGACCGCGAACGACGACGGCTTGTCTGCAAGCCGCGCCGCGCATCATCGAAGACAACGGAGCACGCATACAAAGACGAGGAAGTTGCATAGCAGACCCCTTATAGGGGAGTCACGCTGGGCTGGCCGGTACCTGACCGTGCTAATGAGACGATTGTTTCGCTAAAGTCCAGCGGAACGATACAACGCCTGTGGCTTGTGACTCGTACAAGGGGTCAACAGTGTGTCCACTTGCTTCCGCGGTTCCAGGGACCTTGCAGGTCCATGTTCGGTATAACTTCTTTTAGTGGCACGCGCACCGAGGAGCACTCTTGCTCCTCTTCCCAAGCACTTTCGATCTAGCACTTACTTGCGACTTTCCGACATATTCAGAAAAAAGTATTCTAAAAAAAATAATAATAAGGCGAAGCTTCCGCTAAGTCACGCGAGGCTTGAAACAGGGAACTGTCAAATTTGCTAGAAGTTTGGTACAATGACTAAGGGCAGAGTACAAGTTGAAATAAATAAATTACAGAACAGAGGACTCCTCAAAAATGTGCTGAGTAATGTCTTGTGCGAAGTGTATAGACGAGAGCGAACATCCCGTTTGTTCCGCGGCTTCAGGAAAAGAATAATACTTGAACGAACCAACATGTGACATTAATGGGACAATGTTTAGTGGTACGCTTCGGCGGGTTATGCGCATGGTAATATCTACGAGTGAAGTTTAAATCACCTGGGATGTGTTACGGCACTTAGTCAGGCATTAAAGTGCCTTTTTGCCAACCTTGCTCACTTAGCCCGCGTGTATGCTCAGTGTACAGTACACCACAAGCGATTGATTGATTGATTGATTGATTGATTGATTGATTGATTGATTGATTGATTGATTGATTGATTGATTGATTGATTGATTGATTGATTGATTGATTGATTGATTGATTGATTGATTGATTGGTTGATTGATTGATTGATTGATTGAATAAAATTGAAAACGTGAAAACAAGGACGCGTCAGTGGCAGTGAACGAGGGAAGAGTCTTGAGTTTCCTCTCGGCTGTCTTCAAACAGCTTCGAAGAAAAAAGTGACCAAAAATGAAAGCTATAAAATAAAGAAGCGAGAAGCGCTGCCGCATTGAACCGGTGCGATCTATATCGTGGTGCCCGGTAACCGGTTGAGGAGGCCTGTGAGAAGGCGATCGTGGCGCCGTGATGCGTGAAAGAACCGAAAGTGATCGCTTCATCTTCCGCGGTGTAGTAAAAGTCTCCTGCAGTGTCTTGTGTGAGAACTGCTGGCAGGAAAGCACGGCGGCACAGCCCCCGTCATAAAGAAAAGACGCGATGATGGTTGGCTGCGTGAACTTTGACCTTTTCTTCGGGCACTTACGCGCTCAACTCGCCTCTCCACTCACGCATGGGCGCGCATCGAAGATGCCTCCTTTTCACAGTCAGTGAGCGCGGCTTATACTTTTCATATCGCTTTGCTTTCTCGGTTGCGAATTGCTCGCGTTTATCTTGGAACGCATTGTATATGCGTATAGGAAAACGCGTAGCGGGTTTCGCTTACGTATAAGCACTACATACTCGCGCCACATTGTGCACCTGGGAACAGTCGGCTTCCTTCATCGATGGCGGCTCAATCGAAGCGGGTCACCGTGACTCGCTCGAAGCGACGACGAACAATTGGTCCGCGTAGACGGCACGGTCATTTTGTACGTACTGTCATCCTCACCGGGAAGTAATGTGTAGTATATGTTGAGAAGCGTGTGAAGAAGGGCAACTTCGAGGGAACCGTCCGCGTAATTGAGATTCGAACTGGAAGTTGCGGCAAGCTCGACCATGCTGTGTAGGCAGCCGATTGGCTCCGATGGATTCTGATTGTCTTCCGTACAGCATTATGATTTTCTTCCATGCAAGATTATGCATTAAATAAAAATATGTTTGAAATAACGGTTAGCAGGAACGAAAATTCAAAGTCAGTTCCACCCCATGTGAAAGCTGTACGAACAGCGGAGCGTTGATTCGCCTGTGTTGCCATTGTGTTTATAGCGTGTTTAACTGCCCTTTTCTATTCTTTTCGTGTGATCATGTGATATTTCATATCCTTTTCTGTTCGCTTCTTGTGATTATCCGATTTGTTTCGCGATTATTTATTTTCTTTTCTGTGGTCTCCTTTACACTGTTTGCTACTCCGAGCGCGGTGTCCAACTCCTGGCGCTGGAGTTTCGCTGTCGCTTTGCTGACTCGTACAGACGAATTAACCCTTCGGCGACGCTGGCGTTGATCACGGGCAAGCAAGCGCTGATGTTCCAAACGTGCAGTCACCTCGGCTTATATGAATCAAACGTCAGACTTGCCTGACGCCAACGCAAGTCTGACGTTTGCTTCATATAAGAGAATGCGTGACGCCAACGCAGTGGCGGATCCAGAGGGGGGGGCGATAGGGGGCGACCGCCCCCCCCCCCCCCAAAGCCTGTGTCAGCATCCCCCCCCCCCCCCCCCCGCCCTTTCTCTTCAGTGCTTGCCGCCCAACTCCTATCACCAATTAGGACAAATGAGTGGGACCACTGTGAGCACACATTAACAGTATTTATGCTATGATGGGGTTTATGTGCTAGTAAAAACAAAAAAGTCCATGACCCCGCCCCCCTCTCCGGTGTTAATTCAAGTGACCGCCCCCCCCTCGCCCCCCCCTAAAATTAGTTGCTGGATCTGCCCTGCGCCAACGCGAGACGTGAGACTGCGTGACACCAACGCGAGGCGTGAGACGACGAAACGGTGGTCCTGTAAACTGCTCCGCATTTAAAACGCAGTACGCCATACCCGAAAGTACACGTCCTAAACCACCTAAACAAGTCGGCGTACAAGAAGACAGTACAGTAACCACAAGTATGCTCGACGTAGTCTGCGGTGTGCCATTCGAAGCGACGCATATCTGCCCCTAGAAACGTGGCTTCCTGCTTGACAAGACGGAGGCTGTGAATCTGCGGGAGACTCGATCAGCGTGCTCGTGTTTGATTTCCAGGGGCGGAAATCGGTTTTCGCGTGGGTGTATACGAGATCCCCCCCCACAACGGCCTTTAATTGATTTCCTCGTGGGGCGGTCGCCAGTCAGCGGTGCGACCAATCCTCGCTGAACCCTTGGATCTTCTGGCTGCAGACTTCACACAATAAACCAACTCCTCGTCTGACGTCCGCCGGCACACCCCTTGCTTTCATTCGACGCTTCGTTGCAGCCAACCACCCACCACGACAGGCGGCGGAGCAGTCCGTGGGGCTGTAATCCCGCGCTGGCGACCCGACAGGGGTTCCCTGCGAGCTCGGACCTCGACAACAATGAACCGCACGCGGCGCTCTCCTCTGTCTAGGCGTGGCGATGACCCCGCCAACCTACACACGGGTGCCCACCGCTCTTCAAACAAGAGAATTGTTATACTTGTGGGAAGTTTCAACCAACACACGCGAATACGACTACACCATAGCGCGGTGTTGGTTTTCCGGGGATGAGTCCTTTTTGCTCTCCCTACAGGCAACATTGTATTGGGGAGCTTCACGTGGCACGCTGCGTAGGCCCATCATGTGACTCAGAGGGAACGCTGTTAAGTATAGATTCATTCGGGCGTAACGGACGCATTGATAGATTTCGGTTGCGGATTGATTCTCCGCGCGGTGCAAGCTTACGCCCTCTGCAGTGGCACCCCACAGAGGGAATAGTGTGACGTCATACGTGGGTTTGCTGTTCGGTTACGTAGTTTTCAGTGCTGCGGCAACAACGAAGCGCTCGCTCCGCTCTGGCGACCCTTCTTGCACAGTGTGTCAATCGTGATGGCTTCAACCTCGCGGTGATTTCGTCTAAATTTTTTTTGCTGGGAGCGGTTTCCAGTTTCCTGTAAAGTTGCAAACAGTAGTGGTTGGACACAGTAAACGGATAGCTTTACGTGGAAGCTTGAACTCAACAACCTTGCTCGAAGGCCTGCTTCACTGTATTTTTTATATCATTCATTGTACGACATGACCAAGTTTATGAATTACGGTGGGTATTTAGCGACAATGCGCGATTAACAATACATGAAAAAAAAATAGCAAACTTACTGTGCATGCCCATCATCGAGTGCAGTTCTCGCATTTGTGTCCATGGCCAAGTGCAGATCAAATCGCTTCTAACAATCCCGACAACTAGTTTCGATGGACCGATACAATCAACGTTTGCAAAAACGTGACTATTAAGAGCTGCTTTGACTACTAAATATAGCCTGTGACACGGATAATAATTACCGAACCATGCATTTCATTCGAGGTGCCAGTAACTTGATCTAACCGCGAGGCTAACTAATGACGCCTCGCATACAGTTACTGTACGTGTGTGCTTCCTAGTGGAGACGGGTGCTTGTACAATAACTCTATCTGTATATATATATATATTCTTGCATATTCCTGCTTGCGTACAGCCTGCGATTCATGTTTACAACTAACAATGGAGACGTGCTCACTTGCGCTGCAACCACGCAGTGCATTAAGGCGCTTGCTCGGCGTGTATGCGGTGTAGTATAATCGCAGCCCGTTCGCGATATCGGTGAAGGCGACGACAGCGCCAAGCCTGTAGCGGTGGCGAGCTGCGCGTTACGCGGGTAATTAGGAGCACGTCCCCTCGACAATTGCGCCGCTGCACGGTGTTTTAGAAACTCTTATCTCCTTCCCGTGCCTAATTACTATCCGTTACTCGCTTAATGGACAGCTGCGGCGAGGCCATATCTCCAAGCTGCGTGTACTGTCTGGATCGAAACAATTAATGCGCGCTGCGGAGACGGTATATATAGCGCGAGCTGTTATACTTTGCTGCTCGCGAATAGCTCGCTGCAAGTGCTTACTGCTCCGAACGGTACGAAACGAGAAGGCTCGGAATTATCGAACATTGCGGGCTGGGCATCTCGAATGTGCAGTCTAATGAGCCGAAGCGCACGCGAGCTATAGTCCACGTGGCTCCAAAAGAAAGTCATCGCTCATGCCTGTCATCTGCACGCACTGTTTCGTTTTGCTATAGTGGTGGTGCGCTCTGCAGTAAGCATCTTCACTCTCTCTCTCTCTCTCTCTCTATATATATATATATATATATATATATATATATATATATATATATATATATATATATATATATATATATATATATATATATATATATATATATATATATATATAACGATGAACAACGATGGCACCATCCACTTTTGTATGTTTTCTATGGTGAAATGACATTACAACAACATTACATTGACCAAATGAAAATTTAAACAGTAGTTCTGGGTAATGGCGTGTTATAGGTTGGCATGGGCGAGCTGTGCCCACGGTAGTGGTAATAATAATATTTGGGGTTTTACGTGCCAAATCCACAATATGATTATGAGGCACGCCCGAGTGGAGGACTCCGAAAATTTTGACCATTTACACGGGCCTGTAACATTTCGCCTCCATCAAAGTGCGGCCGGGATAGAACCGCGACCTTCCGGCCAGCAGCTGAGCATTCCACATTAAAATTGTATAATGCAACATCATCATTACAGCTGTGCTTTGCCATCTGTATCTATTTCGGCATTTTTGGTTGCCTTCTCTGGATTGTGTCTCATCCTTCACAACAACTTCTCGATCTTGTATAACTGTGTTCATTGCTTGACAAGGATGATGATACTGGAAATTGTATAACTCTAAAGATATGTTATTTAAATTATTTTGCGCTTTCCGCGTTGATTTCCGCCTGTATGTGTTCACCCCCCCCCCCCCCCTTTTTTTTTGTTGTACTCACCCTTGTGTCCCCCCCCCCCCCCTATGTAATGCCCTCCTTGGACCATTAGGGTACTCGTATAAACATATAAAATAAAAACGATACGAGCGCTAAAATTATTCACAGACTAAAGAAAACCGTTACGTGACCACAAGCTCCGGAAGAACGTTATTTATTCCTTCCCTCCAGCTTCCGAACGTGTGATGCGGTCTGACGACGGTCGCCCTTCTTCTCCGAAACCCCATCTCGGCACATTCCTTTCCTCATGCTGCCTAAAACTGCCAAAATTCCACGCACACTTCAAGCGCACGTGCAACACCGGAACGCGACTGCAGTCAACGCGGCCATGCACATCCAAAGCGCTGGTAGAGGATGTCGCTATCCACCAGGAAAACACACTCACGGCTTTTTCCTACGCAGCCTTTCTTCCTTACCTTTTCCCAGCGTGCAAGAAGAAAAAAGAGGTACCTCTCAGTGCGCGCGGATTCTCCTTCTCCCGTACTCTTCGTGCCGACATAATGGAATCTCGCTAAGTGCGACACCGTCCACCCCTAAACCACCCACGCCTTTCCGCGGAAGCATGCTGGGTACCCACGAGAGCACACCGACATCGGCAGGGGGCCGGCACTGCGGGAAGCCGGCTTTCCTCTTCCTTTCTGATCCCCGTACACAAACCAACCGACGTTCATGCCGCGAAGATGTGTCGTGCTTGTATACAGTCGACATCGGTGCAACATTAGGGATTCCTCCCGAAAGCTCATTCTGTCTGTGCACCTGCTTTCCCCTATTTGGTTCTTACCAACGCCGCCACGGCAGCACCGGAAGTGGTTCAGAAGGCCAGCCACACGCTGCATAGAACTGGTTCGGAAAGCACGGGCATCTTTTGAACACAAGCAGGTTCCGTGTCGCCTCTGGAGTAGCCAGCGAGGCCGCGATAAAAAGAAACAATGCAAAAGAAAGGTGGAAGTGTGGAAAAGCTTAGACGTGTTGGGGGTGTGCTGAGCATTGGTGGTCGAGAGAGCGCATAAATCGATGACGCACGATGCGGGGGGGTCTGCGTGGAGAGTGTCGACCGTTGAAAACCTCCCGGTGTGCGTCTTACAATGTGTTTCCTATGAAAGGCAGGGAAAAGGTTTTACAGCGTGGCCACGGTGTCATCGTTAGTGCTCGAGAAGCCGCGACCGTCGTTCGTTATCGCCTGCTTTCTAGCCCAGGAATTCCTTTAACTATTCAAGGTTGGGCCACTTGCTTAGTGTTGTCCATGCGCGCAGGCATTCCGATCCACTCCTGGTGTTCATTGTAGGTCATTGAAAGGAATGGTGTTCTCGACAGTTAACATGTTAACTGGGTTTTCTGTGGATGCTTTGTTTTGCGAGAGCATTTGAGGGGGCTAGCCGAAACACATGACACTACGCACCGTAAGAGCGGGACACAACAAGAATGGCAAACTTCAAATCTCTGAACAGCAACTAACGTTTGCGAAGTGAAAATTTTTTTCCAGATTTCTTTTTTTAACCACGACGTAATTATGAAGGCGCGCGGTATAGTGGGTGACAATGAATTCATTGTGGCCGCCCATATAGTTCTTACACTGGCACCTACGTGGGCCATCTAATCGACCTGACTTGCAGACCCGTGAGCAAAGGCGTGCGCAGAGTTCCCCGTCAGGAGGGGGGGGGGTAAGTTCTACAGCAGTGGGGGGGTAAGTTCTACAGCAGTGCCCCCCCCCTTTGTTGGTCCAGTCCGAAAGATCATATTAAGGGAACACCACTACAATGTTAATGAAAGTAAACAGGGACACCTTAGCATGCATTGTCGACAATGTGGAACTGCATGCATCTCTGTCACAAGGTCGATCCGGGTCATGCAAGCCCTTGTTTGAACGGAGCGAAGTTATCAGTCGTCGCAAAGACAAGCAGGTTAGGGAAATTATTGAGGCTATGAACATTGCACGTGCGGGGAACGAGTGTGTGAGGGTGGCATCCCTGGCATTATCAAGCAAAGAGCTTGCGCTTTTAGATCGCTGGTAATCAGCACAAGGACGAGATACTCAATGAATATCGCCTATTCTCCTTTCCCTTCCTGTTTCTAGCTGATGTTCATGTATATTTATACGTGGCAGACGCAGGAAATAAACAGTCGTTAGTCAGCGCTCGTGTCGTCATAGTTGTCCCTTCTTGTGCCGTGCTTTACGTTCGCGCTGGTTCCTACCATCCGAAAGAGAACAAGCTCTGTAATGGGATGCAACAATGAAAGTGAAGCGATGACGGGCTTCTCGCTATGGCCTACCATTGGTCCCCGGCTTTCCGGGATAAAGGCGGGAAATCTACAGCTCTTCTAATCAACCACCAGGGGTCCTTGGTCGCCATTATCGTCAAAAAACGTACGTACAGTCATAACCCCTACGCATCAGAGAAATGGCTTGAAAGGTCCGACTGATTCAAGGCATGGGGCATAATTGGCGGCCCCTTTAGATGATTATGAGGGGATCGCCCCCCCTTGACCCCCCCCATATCGCGCATTCGCCTACGGGCGTGTCTTGGCTGGCTTCTCTGTATCCATTCTGCCATCCAATCGACCGCTAATTAATCGTGCAGTATGACTTGAAACAGCAAGAGAATGAAACATGAGGGTTCTCATCTGTTTCATAATTGACAAGCTACAACGCTAAAAGGACAGACAGAGCAAAAAAGAGGATCACGATACTTGAGCACTGTTTCTCTCTATCTTTCTCTCTCTCATGGGTGCCACAGGCGCGTTGCGTCGTCAATTATCAAACTACCTAATATTAAAATGCTGGCTACTGCACGAAAAGCACCCGCCGCGGTGGTCTAGTGGTTATGGTGCTTGACTGCTGCCCCCAAGGTCGCGGGCTCGAATCCCGGCCGCGGCGACCGCATTTCGATGGAGATGAAATGCTAGACGCCACTGTGCTTAAGATTTAGTTGCACGTTAAAGAACGTGGTCGCAAATTTCCGGAGCCCTCCGCTACGGCGTCTCTCACAATCACATCGTTGGCTCTGGGACGTAAAACCCGAACAATTATTGTTATGCTGCGCAAAAACCGTTAGATAAAACTGGTTTCTTTCGGGCCGGAGTGAGTTGCGTATTATGCGCGCGAGGCGAACGAAACACGAGGAAGCGATGATACGCCTGGATCAACGCTGAGGGGCGTCGCCGATTAAACACGTCGGGGCCCCCTTCAAGGGCGCACGTCGAAGCGCCAACATCCGGACCGGAAGCGATGCCAGGGATGAAGGTTCTTCGCGCGTAGAAGCCAACAACCTGACCACCCAACGACCGCACGCCTCTGTTGATACGTATGGTGCTTGTCGTCTGTGTGTACGTGAGCACGCAGGATCCACAGGAAAGCGCATCCTACGGCGCGGGGTCGCCTCTTTATCTTTTCGATAGTTACTCAAAGCCATCTAACAGCGAAGCGTTCTTAGTCTGCACCGTGCCGCCGCCGCGGCCATCGTCATCGCCATCGTAGTAGTAGTAGTAGTAGTAGTAGTAGTAGTAGTAGTAGTAGTAGTAGTAGTAGTAGCGGTAGTCCTGCAATTCACATGACTAGACGGGGGTGAATAAAATAAACAAAGCGAAATGATTATGATGATGATGTTCGAAATGATGATGGAATGGTGATGATAATGATGCTAAAGGAGGACGATGATGCTCGATCAGATACACTAGCTCGCTGCCCATAGATACATACACATACGTACACCACAGCTTCGCTGTCCGATGGTTTTTCACGGCGCGGAACTGCCTGCAATTTTTTTGTCCATCGCTGCTACCCTTTAAACCTTCGCCGCCTCTATGATTTTCAGTTTAACGCTCTTGTCGGCCATATCGCTTTCACTGCCAGCCGTATACTTGCCTGGTGAGTCTCCTAGTTCTTTTTCTCCACTGTGAGTCAGCGCTCTTCCTATAAAAATACTGGAACACGTTATCTGCCCATCTACTCTCTTTCATATTCCTTAGCCTGTCTTCGAACCTCATTTTGCTTTGAGCTTTCCTCACCTCAAAGCTTGCCCGTCCCCATATCGCCCCTTTACAGCCTCATTTGTCGTCTTACCGCGAGCACCCAGAACGAGGCTTCCCAGATCCGTTCAATCATGTCCAGTCCGGATTGCACCGCTGACTTTATGTACGCAGCTTTCCACAAACCTTTCACACCTCTCCAAGCGTTGCATCTGCTTCCATTTTTTTCTTTTCTTTCGCGTGGCGTTCAGGATATTGGCCAGCGCCGGGTGATATCGCTCACTCGGCACTTGAGTGCAGAAGCACGGCGGAGTGTTGCGCACGGTCTTGCCAAGTAAGAGGGGAGATAACGTTGACGAAGTGCGTCATGCTCTCGTTTACGCTCTTATCTATGCACCATTATATCTATCGTCACAAAAGAGGTTCACCTTCCCGAGGAACGCCCGGTGAAGAGCAGCGCAATGGAATGAGTCATGCATGGCGTATCTTTCTTTGCGTACCGATGAGGTGACGCATGGCAAATGTCGACACGGGTATTTTCCTTTCTTTATATGTCGGATTCCAAAAGCGTAGATCAAAGTAACTAAGCAGTGTCGTCAGAGGAAAACAGACATTGTTTGCGGTGATGGCAAGGCGGTGGGGGGTACGTTTGCGTGTGTCTATAATTGTGCCTACTTCATGAAAGTGGCCGGACGCGGGACGGGGGGACGCGGGAGGGACGGACAGAGCCCCGAGCATAAGATGCTTCGCATCTAATAAGCGCGTTAGCACGTGCAAGGTACCCGATGACGATGACGACCGTGGAACATTCTCTTTCTGCCATAGATGAAAACGAACGTAAGGCTTGGGAAGCGGCAGCAAAACGACAAAAACGCGAAGCGGACTCGGAGTTGAGGGCGCGGGAAGAGGCGGCTCAACGGCAACGCCGACAACAAGCTGCTACTCCGGCGGCGAGATATCGGGAAGTGGTGGCCAAACGGCAAAGACGGCTTGTGCAGTATATATGACGTCTCGATACGCTCTACGATGCATTTCGTATGACTGGAAACAACCAACAACTACCAGGGGAACGTGCATAGACCTCGTCTTTGCCAATTTCAGGCTATTGGCCTCGAGGAGTTACGGAGTCGCCCTCTATCGGGCGCGCCTCGATTGCGTGCTAGGCAGGATACCGCCGCACGCTCCCCTAAGATTTGCTGTCGGCGCTCTACAAAACACCTCGCAGAAGTGCTCCAGGACATTTCTTTACGTACTTTTGAAACGAAATATGCTCTTTATTGTTAAAATAATAATTTTCGACGAAAAGAAAGCCCAACATAGCTTACAGTCGCTGTCTCTTTGCAGAAAACGGAGCGCCCGCTTCACGCGGTCACCGCGATGGAGACCCCTGAACCGGCTTCTTGCGTGAAATGTAGTCAGTCCCTGAGTGCAAACTATGTGAAATATTTTGTTAGAGTAGACGCCTGTATACCTAAATGGAGCATAACAGAAGAAGCCTCAAGCCATTGATCGCACGGGTTCGCGGCGACCGACGGAGCTTTTGCATGTATGAGCGTCTGCATGTATATGTTCGTACTGATGGTTTCGCTGTCGCTACGAGCGTGTTTTGGCGCCGTGCCGTGAACTTTAGGCCGCGAAATATGAGAATTTGTAAGTACACAAAATCATTGTTGCGCGGACGCTATCAGAACAGTTCCAATTTTTTTTGTTATATACAACTACGACTTCGGCGCGCCTAATTTGTAATGTCCCGTCCCGACGATTCAACGTTTTTTTCCCCCTTTTTTTTTCAGTCAAAATAATGTATGTTTCAATGTCATTTGACATGTTGCCTCGCACTGCATATACATCGGTCTTCTAAGAGAGCAATTGCCGCTGCTCCTATTATTTCAGTGTGTTCGTTTCGTTTGGTGGTCACACAAAGCCTGAGAAAATGCGATGATTTTTTTAATATGTTGCTTAATTATCATTCCCTTTGCGTTCCACTGAACTTGCCGCTCTCTGCCATCAACATATTCATAGACCAAAGCTTCACCACTTCGAGATTGCTGATGGAAGGAGAAGTGGTCTACGAGGCCATGTAGTAGTATACAACGCCAAGGAAACGAATGAAAATACAGTAACGTTCGCCGAACTTGTTCTGCAAACGTCGATGTGAACAAGGACCGACCTGAACTTGAAATAGCGGTGAAAGAAAGAGAAGTTATTGCAGCAACTTGCAGCTGCAAAGCAGCGTAACAACAACACGTAAAGAGTGAAATTCAAAAATTTAATGCCCAGCATTATTTGGCGAGCTTCCCAGCAATAAGGGAAGTATGTCGAGTCTAACGCCAACAGCGCGGCATCTTTTCCGCATAAATAAATAAGGCTCCAAAAATATGCATGGGGTTGGATAGGCCCAACTTGAGTTTCAGAGTGGCACAAGCAAATTTGGGATTTTTAGCACGTAGCGTTTGCGTCATGAGAATGTACGATTGACTGAAAGAATATTATTGCCAACATAAATGCAGCACACATCAGCCGCAGCATTTGACTCGCTTGCTAAGGGCATCCACCAGCAAACGTCGCGTATAGGTTATGAAGGCGAAAGCCTTCGGTGCCTTCATAAAAAGCGAAGATTGACCAACGGCATCCCGCCTCGTCGGCGTCGGCACGAGTAATGCAAAAAAATCACCATCACGTGATGACGTCACCATATGTCGTCATCATGACGTCACAGATTGCCCAAATTTGTGAAGACGTCATGACGTCGCCATGACGCCACATAACGTGATGTCACATGATGACGTGTTCACATGACATGGTCGCTTTGCACAGCCTCCATGATCGGTGGGCCGATCACCGAGGCAGTGCAAAACCTCGTTAGGTGCACAAAGTTTTTTGAAGCGGGGCGGGGAAAATCAGTACATTGACTGACAAGAAGGAAAAGAAGGTGGCTTTCGCCTTCCGGTCATCTTAGGGGTATGAACAAGGAACCTTGCGAATTTTTTAATCCAACGTATTTAAAAATCGCTCAAGTATCTGCAGCCCATATTGTAGACGCTGAGCACGGGGTCGACGATCAAGAGGTCGCACAGGAACGTTCTGAGATGGTATCGCAGCATGCAAAAGGCAGCGCCTTTTCCATACTGCGGTAGATAAGCACCATTAGCCGGCGGGAAGCGCGCATGGACGATCGTCGCAGCGCGCACTTTCTGCTACTGAACATCACAGCCCCGACGCAGTAGCGAAAATCGTCGTCGCGGAAGTGCTTGTAGTACACATGACTCGTAGCCGATGGCTTCTTGCCGGTTCTTAGCACCACAACCCACTCTTCACGCAGTTTCTTGTCCTACGGGCACCGGTGCAGGCTTATACCGGGCTTCGTTGCGTACGTCCGGCACTACGGCACCGAGGAGTAAGAGCAGCATGTTCATCGCTTTCGGAGGCAGCCACTCCTGTCACAATGGGTTCAGTTGGGTTCAAAATGCGAGAAAACCTTCGTATTCGTACCGACCGCATCGCAGGTGGAGCTTGAAACTCATTTACAAAGCACGCGGCAGCGCTCCGCAAGCAGCCGACGCGGCCGCCGAGACCGCGTGATCCTGCCAAGCACGTCACGCCGACGGTGGCGTCGGCGTTTCCAGTGGTGGCCCTCGAGGCCATAGATCCCATCGAAGAACCATTGGCTCTACACTTCACGGACCACAAAGCAGTAATAATGAAGGCAAAACGAAATCCACATCTCAACTCGGCATACTATTTATGACCAATAAACATTGTATATAACTGTACACCGCTTTGTCACTCATTTACATGCGTGAGTGGGCAATGTCAAGGGTGATTTACGGTATCACCGAACGATCCCCTTGCTTCGCCCACTCATCATCGTTCACTTCGTGGAGATGCGGTGATTTTTCGCTCGCGATCAGGGTCGATGTTTATTAGGTTCAACCCGGATCAGGAATTGCTACACGGTTACATTTAATCGCGATCAGGCCTGATCGCGGTCAAGACGATCGCGATTTGACTGACGCCTGCGCCTCGCCAAACTCGATTCGGATTAGGTTGTACCGTGTAGCAGCGACCAAGTTGATCGCAATCAAATAGTCCGTCCTGGATCTGCAATGATCGCCATCAAAAGTGGCCTTATGACACCGCAATATCAGAGAAAAAGTGTTTGGAGAAACTTGTTATCACAGACGGCGAACATCAATTACATTTCACGGCGACCTAACCGTTACTGCCCATAAAGCCGATTAATGAATTGTCAGAATGTAGGACTTCATTCTTTTCAGCTGAAAGAGTAACACAAGCTTATTTACCAATTCATTTTAAAACCATTCACTTAAGCTGCAGGCGTGTTTATTACCGTGCAGCCTTTACACTAAATTGAAGAAGGAGCACATAACCTTATATCGAACTTTTGATATCGTTAATAAACTCAAATATAATCCTAATTATTTCCACTGTATTCGTGTTTAACACTCCCATTCACGCTAGCGGCTGACTCGAGCCACCGAAGAAAACTACTGGCTTTCGTTTCAAGCACCCGCAGTTTCAGCTTGAATTACATGGAGGAAGGAAAAACTAGAGGTATCAAGGGAGGGGTGCCTAAAAAACACGAGGCAACGGTGCTCTGCTCCACTGCAAAATCTTGCAAACTCTGCAAGCGGAACTAAGTAGTCAACTATCACAAGGGATTCTCGACTGACAACAGAAACTGGGTTAGCAATAAGAGTTCGCGAGCTTTGCTGAAAACCGTTTTAGACAGGCGGGAGAGGGCCCTGCAGACTGGTCATAGCGAACTGAAAGGGTTCAGCTCAAAACGGCGAGATAAAGAGAAGAGCGATGCTCCGAAAAACAGCTCTACTAACGTGAAACCTGGGGAGGGGCAAAGCCCGCAGTGATATGGACCGGCGTTTCCTGCTAGAGCATGCCAATCGCTGCTAATGGGCAATGAGAGACAGAAGACAGATTTTGTTTCAACTATAGATATACAAATGTACAAGAACGCTGGCGTAGTCCCATGTCTGGCTTCTCTTCGGTCACTGTAAGTATGGCGTTGTGAAGGTTAGGCATGCAGTGTGTTGCGATCATTGAAAGGACCTTTCCAGCTATCAGCGAATATTTGCATGTTCAGAAAACCACGTACTAACTGTAATCTGTTCGCGATGTTGCAGTGAATTCCTGTTGCAGCATTGCGATGGCATTGCCTCTCGATTGTTCACTTCGTATGTTGCGGATTTTGGTCAACGCATTGTCAAACCAGCCACAAATTAGACACAGAAACCCGCAGTCCGCTTTTAGTTAACGCGCACGCTGCGAATCTTTATTGTTCAATTACGCACAAGATCTTGTGGGTCAAGATCCAGTGCCTATATATACGGGGTGGCCGGTGAACGGTTGTGCAACGCGAGCAGTCGGTTTTTTCAATCAAGAAACTCGCTAGCAGAGGTTGCCTGCGTCGGCGCTGTCTCTCGTGGGCGAGGGCACCTTCTCGTTCCTTGCGAGCTGGTAGTTCAGCGTTCATCGCAAAAAGAGCGTTTCCATAGTCAACGCGCGCAGTTAACTCTCTCTCTCTCGCCACACGGCGAGCGCTGAGGTGGTGGCGCCCTCTCTTGCACTCAAGCAAATGGACCGTCACGACAGCAGACGATGATGCACGCCGACACGCCGAGACCCTAAGGTGATTCGCCCCTAAAAAAAATAATGTGGCGAATTTTATTAAGCTCAATTGCCGCGTGGCCGGAGCATTATTATTATTATTTTTTATTTTACGATACTGCTAGCCCCGAGTAGGGGCCGTAGCAGGGTGGCATTGACACAGGTCTGGCTTTCAGCTGCTCATGCCATGCTCTGGCATCACGAGCCAATCGTGGCTAACTCTAGTAAACAGTATAGTCCATCATTAAGCCGACAGTAGCCAACCTTTAGCTCATATTAGCGAACACTAGCGAGCATTATGCAATTCTTTAATCTGCGACCCATTTCGTTCGCTTATTTTCCTGAGCTCCGGCCACTGGAATCATGCGACAACGAACGTTATTCTTATTTATTTTTTAAGCGAACAGCGTTCATTGCTCTTTCATTCATATTCGTCTCCATTGGCTGGTGGTCGGTACTTGAAACCATTTGTGATCGGCCTTACGTCGCCGATACAAAGGCGCCAACTAAAAAGCGCATGCTGCACCGATCGACTGGTGTGCATGAAAAAGATTGATTGATTGATTGATTGATTGATTGATTGATTGATTGATTGATTGATTGATTGAGTGAGGGAGGGAGTTAGCTGGTTAGTTAGTGAGTGAGTGAGTGATTGAGTGAGTGAGTGAGTGAGTGAGTGAGTGAGTGAGTGAGTGAGTGAGTGAGTGAGTGAGTGAGTGAGTGAGTGAGTGAGTGAGTGAGTGAGTGAGTGATCGATCGATCGATCTGGTCAACGGTACACACTACAAAGGGTTTTAATTATTGAGGAACGCAGAAGATCACCTCAGGAATTTGAGGTTCTGGCCGGTTTAAGACTGGGTGGATGACCCTGCCTCGGTTCGGCTGGAAGACCCGGGCAAGATTCCGCGGCACGCAGTCTCTTCAACCCGTGGCGTTTTCCGGGCTCGCCCGGGGCCAGCAGTCCGGAGAGAAGACGCGCGAAGAAAGAACACACAAGAGCGGCGGAGACGACGACGACGACCCATAGACTTAGCGTGCTATACTCGGGGACGCATCTGGAATTTGCGCCATTTCTTTCTTTGCATCTTCGAGAAGAGACAGCGGGGCTTGGAAACGGACCAAGGAATTCCGAGGACGCCGCCCGGAATAAGAAGGGGCACAGTCGCTGCGTGGATCAAGATGTGACGCTCGCTTATATAGTCGGTCAGATGTACGCGGGCACTGGGCCTGCTGCATTCCTCGATTCATAGGCGTGCGCACGAGGAGGGCAGAGGGGGGCGGCCGGCCCCCCTTAGTCACCTCGGGAGGGAGGGGAGGGAGGGGGCAAAGTCTGCTCGATATCGTTACTCAGACATACCTGTCCCGTCATTTAGGGTTATGCGAACGCTGGTTTTTGGGGAAAATTACGGCCGAAGGCGTCTTATGTTGAATTCCAAAATATGTTTACTTCCCATTTTACTCCCGGAAAGCCACAGAAATAAAGGCAGGCCACTGTGAGAAGCAAGTCATGTCGTCGTTCATTTTCAACTCCGATCTAACGAAACCCTTATTTCCGAAGTTCCTGATCTAACGAAGAAATAACGAAGCACTTACTTACAGTTGTGAGCAAGCGCTTGTCCGTGTCACTTGTGTTGTTCTCGTACGCGATTTATTCCTTCTGTACAACAGATCGAAGAAGCAAAGCTTACTCCATGTTGAACAAAGGGTTGCACCTACTCCAGCACGCCTATTCCTTTATCGCTACCGCTCCGGACCTTCGTGTCCCAATTGCCCGTGTACGTATGCAAACATTGAGCACGTCCTCTTCTCATGCCCCGCTACCCTACAATCCCCTCACTATATCCTGACCGCCCACCTCCTTACTGGCGGGTGTGGTTGGCGTCGGCGGCCTTCGCTGAACATCTGGCCATGGTCCTCCTGGCGGAGGAAAATCTATAGGTCTTAGTCTGACCTATAATAAAGTTGTTTCTCTCTCTCTCTCTCTTCATCGAAGTTCTCTGGAATGACTTATCATACGGGCTTAATTCTCCACACGCACAAATGCTATAAAGCTATGAAGGACATATGCGGGGGGGCTTGGCTTTCGAAAGAAACGCACGAAGCTCTCATATGCTGCCCGGAATCGTCCAATAGGCGTATATCTTGCAAGGCCGCAACAATACCTTAGAAATCTACCCGAGCTATAGCGCGGCAGTTTGACTGGCTAGTTCGTTAAGGACAGAATTATAGTGGCTTTCTAGCCGCTATATTTTCAGTGTGATCGCAAGCGAGCGCGCAGACACGTGGCGACATCCCACGGCGGCTGGGGTAACTTTACTGCTCACGATACTCAAATCAGCCAAATGGTCGTAGCCTTTGGGCTTATGGCGCGGCCACTTGGGTTTATAGCGTCATTTGTCGAGAGAAGGACGAGTGATTTCTAGCTGATTTTGGGAATTAATTGTAAATTCCAGGCCATGTACTGCGCTATAATGTTTGGCTAACGTATTCTCAGGAGTCTCGACTACCAATAGGCAGCGTTTTCCTGATCATGCTGAAAAAGTGTTGCAGGGTCCCCTTAAAGGGGCCATGACACGGTCACCCTACAATGTGTCGTTTTCAGCGAAAACCAGAAGTAGATGGTCTATTATGCCTATACGGACATGAAAAATGGGTCGGAAAATAATATTTCAGCGCAAAACAAGCCCTAGAAGTGGCCGGCTGTAAACCCCGCCCACCACCGGCGACCGCCATTTTGCCATGTCGCGTGTGACGTCATGTGCCGCAAGGAGCGTAGCCGTCGTCTTCTAACAAAGAAAGTTTCAGCCGCTGCGAATCATTCACTTTTCAATGCCGAACTGAAGAAAGCTAAAAAAAATATCTCGATTTCACGCGCAGCTGACCACGGAACAACCTCTTTCACCGGAAGGCAGACGCTCGCACAGCCATCTGCTTGTTACGTCACGGCTCGCGAGGGTATCAGTGTTGCCCTGACTCTCAGGCCGCTCGCGTGTATATCAATATATTTCATTATAAGTTAAGCGCTCGACCAAATGCTCTGAAATTTGGCCAGCTTGATTGTGAATGCACAAGGATTAACGCACATAACACACATTATGATCAAAATTTGTGCGTCATGGCCCCTTAAAGAAAAAATAGGGAGCTTTAACTTTTCAGTCTACAGAATGCCGCAAGACCTGGAGCGACCGGAGTGCCGGTGGCGATATCATACCGCTCCCGACCGCTTTTCGAGTAACGTCTAACTAAAGCGAACTGCCTGGGCTCCGGTTATACTTAGTAAAACAAAATGTCACAACCCAACAGACTTCTTTTCATATTTTAACTATGCCCTACCGCTATTTCGATGCAGCGTAATTGGTGTTTCCTATTAGGACACTTAGAAACTGTCCATTTCCACTGTATAAGCTACTAATGACAGACTGGAATCTTAACGTGACAGCGTTAAAGAGCTCGTTTCGCAGAAATTCCGGCGTCCGGCGTCGTTGGTTGTGAGCGAAAAATCATCGTCTTGTCCGTGCCCGAAAATCGGAAAAAGATTCAAATAAAATAAATACTAATAAGGTTCCCTTCGAGCGAGAAAATCGAACCCACGCCGTCTGCCTGACAAGCAGGTGTTCTCATAGGCGTGCGCAGGGTTCCCCTTCAGGGGGGGGGGGGGGGGGAGGCTCGTCACAGCGCCCCCCCCTTCCCTATTAAGTCAATGTATGGGGCAGACTTTGCGCCCCCCCCCTT
This sequence comes from Rhipicephalus appendiculatus, assembly GCA_030522465.1. Taxonomy (NCBI): domain Eukaryota; kingdom Metazoa; phylum Arthropoda; class Arachnida; order Ixodida; family Ixodidae; genus Rhipicephalus; species Rhipicephalus appendiculatus. Next base: position 242,563 of record JALIZH010014516.1, read on the forward strand.
CTTAGGTGACTAGGGGGGGCGGTCGCCCCGTCTGCCCCCCTCGTGCGCACGCCTCTGGGTGTTCTACCACAAAGCTACGCTACTGCTTGAAACTGCTTCGGAAAAAAACACTATATGAATGCCATGTCGTGAAAGGAGTCTCCTTAATGCATGTAGGATTGTGTGGCAGACGCGTAGAGTCGCGCTATAGGCGTCAGAACATGTGAATTGCGGCGAGTGGGTGTTTTAAAGGGCCACCCATTACAAAGCGCTCAGGCATGTTTTATCATCATCAGCTGCAAAAGCATTCAACAAAGAGAACAGCTGCGTAGGTTCGCGTATTGCCTTACGGACGCGTAGTGGGCCCTTCGCCGATTCGCAAAAGGAAGAGTTATGGCGTAGTGGGCACTTAACAACTGCACTTGCAGTAGGCATTCTAGGATAGCTTGAAATGGCCAATGTTACACGCACAGTCGTTCGTTTCCTTGCGGCACGGTTGAGGCATGCACCGAGAACCAAAGCCAGGCTAGCTGTTGAGAAGGCGACGCGCACGGGGCCTGATTACGCTACCGCGTTCTACTCTTGATCGCGAAGTTCCAAGTGTCCTCCAATTTTTGTTTGCAGCAAACCGACTAATACCGTAACGCCCTTCACGACCAAGCGGTCTTGCCTCTGAGCTTCCTCACCACCGTTCCACTTCTTGACTTCTCAACGCCAGATCTCTGGAGACCATGACATGTGCGCTATTACTGAAGTGGAGCTTTTATTGCCCGACTCGTGTCGCCGTTGGTGTGGCTGTCGGCGTACGCGAAAACTCCGGTGGTTATGGGGCCACATAAATCGGGCAAGCCCCACTCGCCCCCACTGGCCCACTAACATGAAGAAGACATGCGCGGGCAAGAAACGTATGTGCCACCGAAGTTTGGCGAAGCACACTACTACACACCACTGGTCTACTAAATTGAGAAATACTTTAATGAACTGTTGGACGGTTCATTAACGTCCATGCCGTCCAATTCCCTGGCATGGATGAAGGAAAATGTTAAGAGGGAGCATAGCGCAATGAGATCACTTGTCAATTTCACGTTGCCACATAAGTTCATTGTTGCCTCGGACATGAACGGCATGACCGTCGTTGTTGCCTGTAGCAGCTGAAGTGTGGCGCTGCTAAACACGGGGGAGAAGGTCCCATTCCCGGCATGGGAGGAAGGAAGCAGTTAAGAGGGGGGCATTGCACAATGCGATTGATCGATCGATCGATCGATAGATAGATAGATAGATAGATAGATAGATAGATAGATAGATAGATAGATAGATAGATAGATAGATAGATAGATAGATAGATAGATAGATAGATAGATAGATAGATAGATAGATAGATAGATAGATAGAGAAACAACGAAAGAAAGAAAGAAAGAAAGAGAGAAAGAAAGAAAGAAAGGAAGAAAGAAAGAAAGAAAGAGTAGTAGGTCAGGCACGCACACGCCGAGCTTTGCTTGCCCCCATTTCCCGAAAGGGGAAAGGGCTCCTGCATTTTTTTATTGACGACAGCTTCGAAGGGTCTCATCGTCCTATCTACATGCTCCACTAAACGGAAAGAGTTTGTTAAGAGCTCACTCTTCGGTAGTGACTGTTGACACATTGCACGCGCAACCTCGTCCTTGCTATCACCCCACTCCCCCACCCCCCTTTCCCCTCCACTTCACTTATTTCGTCAACGCCAGCCAGCGAGAGTGGAGCTCGTCGCTTTTGTTTCTCTGATCTCGTTGTTATCTCTCTCTCTCTCTCTCTCGCTCTCGCTCACTCCTAGGTCGTTTAGAAAGCACGAGTGAAGTGTGAAAGGGAGGCGCACCGTTCCGAGCCACGTCCCACTTAGAGGTGCCAGGCCTCTTGAGAACCGTCCGTTTGAAGTCACTTCACGGAGAACCGCACCGTTTGCTCGTGCTTGTGGTTAGGCCATAACACTCGAAGCACAGTGTGTGCACGGTGGCGAAGCTGTGTCTCCGGTTTCCTCGAGTAGCTTGCATATACGGTCTGAGTCCGCTTCGCCGATCGCCGTCTCCTTATTCAAACGATTTCGTTTCGGCGAAGGATTGTGTTTAAACGAGAAACTCCTCGACGTAGCGAGAACGAGACGATATGTGTTCTCCAGCAAACCGAGCTCCTTGAAGTGAGGAGAAAGCGGCCTTGCGAAACTTGACAGCCGCGGTATTCTTCAGTCAATGCCTCGCGATCGAGAGGAGCCGCGTGCAAATGTTGAACGAATGCGTGGCTTTTAATCGGGTAGCGTTTCGTATAGCTGGAACTACTAACTCCTCTTTCATTATTATAAGGAAGGAAGTGGAAATTTTAAGGGCTCATTTTTTCTTGTTAGACACAATAATAATGAGAACTAACAGACAATAGTGTTTTAACAGTGCCGGTTTATCGTACGGTAGGTAAGTACGGAAATACCGTCAAGGTCTGTACATGGCTTTTTTTTTTTCTTTTCTTAGTCTGCAAGACATCTATTAGCAACTTTGATCATCTAATCACGTTACCGTACGCAATGAGCAACTCGTACGGCTAAAAAGGCCTCAAAAAGCAAATTGCCGAACACGATCTCCTTATCTTATGTGACTTAATGATTACGTCATAGAAACGTTGCAATTTTTGTGATCTGTGACTGTTATGATGACGTCGCACATTGTGATGTCGTCAGCCGTAATCTATGATCACGTGGCTTTTTGCATCGTTCGCGTTGACGCCGCCACGGTCAGTCTCCACGTTTGATCCGGTATCTGTATTAGGTATCTGTAGGATGATCAGGTATCTGTAGGATGTTGTATTAAGGCTTTCGCCTTAATACAACATCATTGCTCTGAATCAACGATTCGACCTTAACCACTGTGGAGTGTTGGGCACCATTTATGCGCCAATTGAAGCGTCAAAATTTAGAACGCGAATTGTGCGCAACTATAGCGAACCCATATGCTTTCTCCACCACGCGCAGCCAGTTTTGACTGGCTGAAACGAGCCGTCGAGATGCTCAGCACAGAGCTGGTGATACCGCTGAAGCGTCAAATACTGACTGCGCCGTTTACAACGTCATGATAAGAAAACCAACAAGCAGAACATGCCACGACAAACACTTGCGAAAGTCCAAAGCACGAACAGCAGGCGGCGACAGAAGTCAACACAAGCCTGACCAGCAGCAGAAGACACAAAAGGCTCGAAGGGAAAGGAAAATGTAGTTCGTGTCACGAGTTGCACTCCAGCATGCGACATTCTCTCTCATCGAAGAAGCCAACCATTTCCGTCTGTCTGCGCAGTGTATACTCAGCAAACGCAGTTATCGCCTTCCCTTATCTTTGACGGCTGCCTGTGGTGCCACGAATGGCACGGGATAGGGGGGGGGGGGGGGTGCAGTAGCGATAAAGATAAGGAGGGCACAAGCTTCGCTGTAGGTATCGCCGCCGCTGAGTCTAAGTGGCGTCGCGGTTGTTATAGGCGTCCGTCTGACGTGGCTTGGTCGTATTCGCGGACTCGGTGCTCTTGGGAAGGTGTGGCGTTTACGTACGAGCCTTCAGGTTACAATCGCATCGTGGTTCTGTTTGTTGCACTCGTTCTATCTCACTTCCGCAAGGGAATAGAGAGAATGGCAACATTGGCACCATCGTTGAATGTCGTTCCCACGACTATGCGAGGTTATATAGGGGTGACATTTCTTTAGGGGGTGGGGACTTTGAGGATTGTTCGTGTTAAAATGGAGTAAACTTAGGTCACCCACTCATCACCTATGAGTCTTGCTACAGTTCACGCTTCGATTGGACAACGCCATACTATCCGGCAAGGGCGTCGGCAGGGGGGGGGGGGGGGGGTGCGAAAGGGGCGCTTGCCCCCCTCAAGACACACGAGCAGTTGCCTCCCCCCCCCCCTCCCAAGCTACACCAGTGCTTCCCCCTCCCCCAGCCGTGATACAATACGGGTTCGCACCCCCCAAGACAAAATCCTGCCGACGTCCATGCTATCCGGGGAGCCTCGAGCAAACTGGAGAATCGTCCTCTGCTGCAGGAGCCTCGATCGCGTCACGGTTTGTCCTCCCAGAAAGGCACACTCGTGCTATTGTAATTCTTCAGTGCAACATACTTCTTTCTCAATGTCAAACTTTAATAGCATTAACTCTCGTGCAGAGCCATTCGAACTCTTGTCCCTTCTCTCTCTCTCTCACCAGGCGATGAGCAGCAAACCGGACAAAGTCAAAAGATCTTTTATCAGGGAGTTCATTAACAACAGCGCTGGTTTTCCCAAGATTACGAATCACTAACTGGTTCTAGTAACGTCATTGATGTCTAGTTAAACCATTCGACCTTTCTTCTTTCAATCTAATTAATAATTGTTGGTATACGTCCCAAACACACGATATGAGTCGCCGTAGTGGAGGGCTCCCGAAATTTCGACCACCTTAGGTTGATTCATCAATACTTCTTTTTGGGCGAGTTGGTTCATTGCAGAGCAAGGGAGTGACAGCGCAATCGCACACCCTACAAGAGAGACGACACGGACACACAAGCGCTGACTGACAACTGGATTTAGTGGACAGAATGACACACCCTATATATGCCAGAGTGCAGCATGAAAAAGAAAAAAAAAAGGGAGGATGAACAACAAGGTTTAACGACGCCTAGCGCCAGCAACACAAAACACCCAACCAAGGATTAACCGCAACAAAACGTGATCTTTAATTTTTCTCTGAATTCTAAGACCCGACAGCCGCAACCGAGAATATAAAACTCAGTACCAAAGAGGGCAAGAGATGGAGCGCTAGCGCACTTGTTATCAAATTTCTTAATATGATAGGCTTCTAAACTGATATGCATGCAGTCTTTACGTGCGCCTAAAATCTAAGCACACGAGTCTCTAGCATTTTGCCACAATCGAGACACGGTCGCCGCGGCATTCGATCCCGCGGCCTTCGGTTCAGCAGTAGAACACCATAGCCGCTAGACCACCAAGGCAGGTAAAGCGACCCTACTTCCCTTTAAGCTAGTGAAACGCGAAAGACCACATAGGCAAGCGCAGGGTTCCTCATTTGGGGCTGGGCCTAGTTTGACCGCAGCGCCCTACCCCACCTAACCCCGTTCCAGTGGCGTAGCCAGGGGGTGGCACACCGGGCCCGTGCCCCCCCCCCCCCCCGAAATTTTTTTCGCCATGGCATACAGAGCGAAAAATGACCATTTCAAGGAGGTGCGCCCCCCGAAATCAAGGAGGTGCCCCCCCCCCCCCCCCCCCCGAAAAACATTTCTGGCTACGCCCCTGCCCCGTTCCAATTGTTGGTCGAGTCCGAAAAAAAAAAAAAAAAAAAAAGCAGCTCCGCAGTGGATGCGAAAATGAAAACGAAGCGATCACGTGCTTCTCACAAAGGCTTGCCATTGGTCCCCGGGTTTCCGGGATTAAAGGCGGGAAGCAAACAGTTCCTTGAATGCAACATCAGTGGTCTTTGGTCGACATTACCGTCAAAAAACATGCGTATAGCCACAACTCTGCGCATTAAAAATGACGTGAAAGGTCCGACTGGGTAAACGTGTGGCGCAAAACTGGCACCCCCCTTTTAGTCTACTTGCCCCCCCCTCCCCCCCCCCCCCCCCAACCCCACTACCGCCGTGCGCACGCCTATTCGAAAGACGCTTCCGCAAGGCGCTTAAACTCCGGGGCCCCGCAAGGCGTTAAGTGCCTAGACAAACACCTCGGGGCCGACAGTGCCAAATATATCCACGACCTCGGCTATAACAGTTCAGGTTCAAAAACAATACGCGTGTCTTCGCCCCGCCGTTATGTCTATTTACTCTTACCTGCGGTCGTGCATGTCTCGTCCTTCGCGTTAGCGCTTGCGCGTTTCGAGGGCCTTTCTAAATTAGCTACCGCGCGGCGCCCTCTTTGCCGACCCAGACCCACAACAAGACGCTTTTTCAACCGGCAACTCTTCCGCGAGCCAGAGTTACGAGCGTGCTCGAGCGTTTCGCTTTGTCATTGAAACGAAAACCCAAGCGCCAACCCGTCGTGTTGGTTTTGCAGACATATGTGGTGCTTGACTGCTGACCCGAAGGTCGTCGGGATCGAATCCCGACCGTGGCGACCGCATTTAGATGGAGGCGGAATGCCAGAAGCCCGTGAGCTTAGATTTAGGTGCACGTTAAAGAACCCCGGGGGGGGGGGGGGGTCGAAATTTCCGGAACCCTTCACTGCAGCATATCTCGTAATCATATCATGGTTTTGGGAAGTAGAACCCCAACATTTATTATTACAACTAGGTGCCAGACTTGATGTTGATGCTCTTGGGATGTCTGACACCCACCGACCCAAGGGGACTGGTCAAGAGTCGAGCTGATCATATGGTCTTAAATTTTTTGAAATTTTACTGGAGGTTATGGCGTGAATTCCGCCAGGGACTCCAGTCTTCTTACGCCCAGGAATCCGGTGTTGATGGTGGTGACCGTGGTGGTTATTATGACGATGACGACGACGATGGTGACTGGACATGCCCTTTGAAACTCTGCGGCGACCAGTAGTCACCTGACATGTTTACTGGCCATAAGGTTTTGTTTCATCTTTTGCACTCCAGCATACTAGTTTTCTTTACACGACCAACCCCTATTTCTATGATGATATTCCTATTTCTATTTAGGCCTTTAAGAACTCCGGCTCTGTCAATATGTTCCCTGCTTCGTTAGCATAATTTCATCACTTTTTGTCTTCGATTGTGCAACGCGACCATGCTCAATGGGCTACTGAGGCGTTGGCTTCCAGAAGCGTGGTCAAATCGGCAAGCTGAATGGCGTTGGGGCAACTCCCGCAACTGCGATTCTGCGAGGAGGTTAGGGAAAGGGACACATTCTCCGACGCACACACGTACAGACAGCTAGGACAGACACTGATGTCGCGCTGCGGGCAACCGCCCCGGCCACCCCTTTCCCTGCAGACTGCCGTATTTTTACTTTCGTTCACGCTTTCTCTGCGCCAAACGGGCCAGTAGAAGCATGTTTGGTGCGCGTTGAGTCCTCTCTACTATTAGGTTGCGTATGCTCGGTGTTGCTCTCATTTTTTTCTATTTCATTTCTTCCAGCGATACAGATTCTTCACCACCAGGCCACGACTCGAGGGTCGGAGCAGCAACCGCTTGACGATCCAGGGAAAAGAGATGGGAGCTGCCAGCCACCTCAGTTTGTCTTCGCGCCATCTTCTTTCTTAACCGCCGCTTCACCCGGTCCGTGCAGTACGGCGAACCCCTGCGAATCTCGTCAGCTAACCCGCGTTGAAGAGGAGATATGGAGCTACGCGGGCGTGTGACTCTAAGTTTTGAGGCGAAACGTTTAGATGACTCGTCAAACGCGAAAACTAACCGTCGGCATAGGCGGCGTCAACGCGATTGATGCAAACAAATCATCATCAAGGGATGACGTCACCATACGACGTCATCATGACGCCGCAGATGCCAGAAATTGTGACGTCATCATGACGTCATCACATGATATCGTCGGTTGGTCAACGCTGGGCCGATCACGGAGGCTGTGCAAAACCGCGTTAGGTGCAGATTTTCTGAGGTCGGGGAGGAACGATAGATCGACTCAGGAAGAAAAAGAAGGCTTTCGCCTTCGAGTCGCCTCAGGCGAGTTCATAAGGGACCCTGTGAGTTTTTTCTATCGAATCGATATGGTGCCCGAAGCGAATCGAATCGAATATGAAAGGATGCTCGCATACTATAGCTTTTCGCAGTGTTGGCAGTGTTTCTGTCGTTACCGTTGCGGATCGTCGTCGTTTGCACAGATCGGAGGTTATGGTTAAGACGATAGTATGCAGCTCGTTCTTAAACTCGGGGCTCTAAATTGGCTTATGTGGTTTTGGCGGATGCGGCACCCGAGGCGTCCGTGCTCAACATGATCTCTCGCTGTGGTCGTTCGCTCGTTTATGGCGAGGGACAACGAGGGACGATGCTCAACGAAGGAATCGGTGTGCTGCGCTTAAGAGTTGTACATTATATGACATTTGAGCACGCACATATCGAACACACATATGACGAATTATTATGTTTATCGAGCTATTTTGTGATTTCCTTCAGATTCGATACGTCCGGGTTCATCTGTATACTACTATTATATTACTGCTGCATGTTATACTGGTATTATATTACTATTGAATATTATATTACTACCAAATGGCTGACAGAAGTGTTCCCCGTACTGCACCGGAATTACCTTGGCACAGTACAGTTTTATCTGGCTGCCGGAAACCAACACGCTGCGTTACGAGCCGGGAACAGAGCGAGGTATTCAAGAAGCAACCCCCCCCCCCTCCCCTCTTTCGCCTACCACCACCAACACAACCCGGCCCTCTCACTTTCTAAACTAGTCCTTCTTTGCTGCTTTCCTGCTTGCAATCATTGCACGCATCAAGAAGTCCAAGACGTAGATGAAGAGGTAATGATCAAACATAGAGCAAAAGGAAAGAACGTGAGAAAGGGGGGAGAGAGAGAGAGAACTTATAAGGAGCGAGGAAAGAAAGAAGCGCGGGTCTCGGAGGCCTCTCTCGAGCACGCCGCTTGACCTGAATTCCACGCTCTCTCAGACCGTTGCTTCGGTCTTGCTTGAAGCTGTGCCGTGGCGGTGGATGCGAAGTGACAGAGTGCGGCGTGACGGAGGGGCAGGTGGCAGTGACTGCGCGAGCGGCATAAAATATATGTGTATTTTGAACACAGTGTGACTATCAGTTGCTTTAACGGGACGCCTACCGCGATGCGCATCGGGAGGAGGGTGCACAGGCAGGGATATGTGAGTGAACGAGCGCACCTTGTTTGCCTGGCGGCGTTCACAAGCTTCGCGCGTTGTTTTGCGTCAGGCTACGGGCGCAGGCTGCGTTCTTTAAGAAAGGGAGAGGGGTGGGATGGATGAAAAACTTCAATTTTCGCGGCTCCGGTCCGAGGGTGCTAGGCCGTGCTCCCGCACGCCGGGTTGCAAAAAATAGCGCCTCTTCCTTCTTCAATAAACCACTTCTCTCTCCGAGAGTGGTATTCTGGGTAGCGATGAGATTTCCTTGTATTTTTAATCTTTATTTCGCGTCAACGATGGGCGATTACGATATACTGGGATTACTTAATTGCGTGTCGACGAGCACAACGCGCGTATTTCAGGTGACTTTCCTATACAAGCACATGTTCGTGTCGCTAGTTGTCGGTCGAAAACTTGAACTTCGTGGCAAATTTCAGCAAAGATTCTGATTTCAATTCTAAGAAAAATGTAATATTTTAACAAGGGACGATGAACTGTTAACTTATAATATGCATAGTATTTGTATTAGCAGCGAAAAAGTAGTTATGATTAAATGGAAAGATTCCAAGCACGACTCTCTTGCACGGATAAATGACAGGCGCGCCGCAACACTGAGCGCGGAGCTTATTCTAAGGTTGCCGACTATAGCTGAAACCGTAATGAGATGTCATTACGGGAGGAATATGACGGGAGGTTATTACGGGAGGTTTTCGTTTGTTGGGCCAGTCAACAGAGAGTGTATATCGCAGTGATTTGCGAGAGCGTAATCAGAGTTCGCAAAAAATGGTGGCTTCGACAACGTGTCGAATTTAATTGACCGTGCCGACGCATATAACTGCCATTCCTGTTAGAGTATGCTAGAATTATTCAGCTTCGTACCTCAATCGTTCAGCTATCGCGGCGATCGAGGGTGTGCTGCAACGGAACTTTATCGACGATTCGATCGTCACAATTTCAGTGGTAATGAGCACGTAAGAGCTGTTGTACAAAAAAGTGAATACTGGAGCTAATTGTTGAGTCAATTTCCATGCTGGGTGTCGCCTCATCTAGATAATCCTCGGCAGGCTACATTCGCAAAGCAAGACTCTAGCTTATACTCTGCACAGAACCGTAGTTCGCAAACTTTTCAACAATTACCAAGACAAAAAAATTACACCATCTCCCGCTAAAGGGAACCATGTGTAGATGTGAAGCAGCGGGCGCTAACGCTTACACTGGCGGCGGCGTTGACGCTGGCGCTCATCGCAGCGTTGCGCAGGAGAGAAAACTGGGGAGGCGCAAAGCAGGCAGTGATGGAGCAGTGTTTCCTACTGGAACATGCCAATCGCTGCTAATGGGCAATGAGAGACAGAAGACTCAGACTGGACACAGAGACCCGCACTCCTCTTTTAGTTAACGCGCACGCTGCGAATTTTTATTGTTCAACAACGCACAGGAGAAATCTCCCACCGGCACCACCTTGGAGGTCAAGATCCATTGCCATATATACGGGGTGGCCAGCGAACGGTTGTGCAGTGCGAGCAGTCGGTTTTTTCAACCAAGAAACTCGCTAGCAGACGCTGCCTGCGTCGGCGTCGCGAGGCGAGAGAGGGGGAGCGTAGGAGAGGAGAGAGAGGGGGGGACGCGCATGCGCAGTGGGAGTGTAGACGCCGCGGGCAGGGATGCCTAGAGGAGGGAGAGGGGGGGAGTGTAAGAGGGGAGAGAGGAGGGGAGGCGCATGCGCAGTGAGGGTGTGGCTGCCGCGGGGATGGATGCCTAGAGGAGAGAGAGGGGAAGAGGAGGTTTTTTATTTTTTTATTTTTTTAAAGGGTTTGCGCATGCGCAGTAGGGGTGGGCACGCGGCACACCACCACCACCACCACCACCGGATTAAGCTTCGCCATAAGATGCTTCACATCTAAAACAAGAAGTCATGCAAGAAGTCATAAGTTCTTTCGAAGCCAGCTAGAGGGACGACATTTGATTCACGTACCTCCAAAAATGTACTGATCATCGCTTAATGCTCATAATGTACTGTCCGTCTTGTACTGCCCATCACGGTTCTGCCCATCATTTACTGCCAATCGGGTACGACCCATCATGAGATAGAAATAATCTAGCTCAATTTATCGTATTTGCAGCGTGAGGCTATGCATAGTCGTGGCAGAGCCGGAACTCGCCCCAAGGACTAAGGTTCTTTGTAAAGGCCCTTTATTCGGCAGCGTTCTGCATGTGTACATAATACATTTGGTTTCACATCTCTACACGGGAAGATAGAAAAGTTTGGAAAGCATCGCCGTAAAAAGTTATTCATTTATTTATTTATTTATTTATTTATTTATTTATTTATTTATTTATTTATTTATTTATTTACAAAAGTAGTTAGCGTAGTCGGCTCAGTTGAGAAGTCCGTTTCTTTGCGCAACGCCAAGTAAAGCAAGTGCTTAAGCCTGCTCTATCACGAGACATTAGTTAAATTACTTTCACCTTCTAAGTCGATTGCATTGTTCAGTTTAATTCAACCCGAAATATTCATCGCGCTCCGTCCACAAGTTGTGGACGAGACAAGAGTTCCGAGAAGGCACCATCTCCGAAAAATTCTTTCCCTTAATACTTCTTCGTATTTGTTCCACTTTCACTTCTTATAAGCGTATGTATAGGCTTACACGCAGAAGATCGATGCTGCAGAAGTCAGTGCCCCGCTACACCAACATCGTCGCAACAGACAAAACGGCCGAAGAGACGTTAAAGCGGCCGAGGAGACAGTGCTCGCGCCGGCGACGACACATCGACCCACGACGGCGCCGGGACACCGACCTCTGTCAGGGCCGCGCAGCCCGCGTCCAAACTCCGGCTCCGACGCTTTGTTCGGAGTCGTCGTCGGTCACAGCTCTAGGGGTGACGTGGCTACAGCGACAGTTTGTTTCGCTCGATTTTTTCTCGATGATGTGAACCAAAACTAACTCGCCCAAGCTTTTTATTGTGCAGAAACTGTCTCTTCCCTCGAGTGCATAGAGCAACCCCCCCTCCGCGGTAGGAAAACTTTAACATTCTATAATTAGGAGTATTTA